>JZKD02S0274200.1:11257-24833 GCA_000966675.3 Picea glauca
GGGACCTGTAGCCTATAGGCTAGCACTTCCTCCCACAGTAAAAGCACATAATGTTTTCCATGTTTCATTATTGAAGAAATATGTACATGATTCTAATCATATAATTAACTGGTATATGATCCAAGTGGAACCAGAGGGAGAATACCTACCAGAACCTCAATGCATACTGGACAGAAAGGAAACCCCGCTCAGAAACCAAACCATTACACAGGTCAAGCCGCAGTGGAAACATGTTGGCCTAGATGAGGCTACATGGGAAATGGAATATGCCATGAAAAATGCATATCCAATTTTGTTTACTTCTATACATACACATCATATTGATAGATAGAACATCGAGGATGATGTTCCTTTAAGGGGGAGAGAATTGTAACACCCTGTTTCCCCTAGTCTGTAAAAATAACTATATTGGCCAAGAACTATGGAAAACTCAAAGATGTGAATGTTTGATTTGACAGACCTTTGTATAAAAGGTCGATGAATGTAAATTATATCATGAATATGTGCCGCATGATTGTTGGGAGGGAGATGTGATGAAAGAGACCATGATGGCTGATGAGAGGTGGTGGAAGGGGCTGAGAATGGCTGTGTTAAGTTCCACCAAACCGAAACCGTACTGGTTTGTACATGCTTAGAAACCAAAGCTCCCCCGAAATGAATTACCCACCAAGATGGTAGGTGGGTAGGCTCCTCAAGAGTAAATGAGGGGATGGGGGTGAACCGCCCATCCGTAGAATCTCTCAGACCTGACCACAGACAAGGAAATCCATGCCACATGCAACCTCGCAGGAGAAAGGCAAGGAAAGACGTGTGGAAAGGGGGGGGCAGAAGGAGGAGCACTCGTGATAGGAATCGCGAAAGGAGAACTGGAGGAACTCCAAAAATACAGAGAGTCATGAATAGAGGAGAAGGGGAGTAAGCTTTGTCCTTGACTTCCATTGAGATGGAAGCAGGAGAGTGAGTCTCAAAGCATCGTGGTCTAGCTCGGGGGTGGATAGTGGTAAATCTGGTTGGAATCACTGAGCCTACGGTTGGGTGGAAACGAGCACCCCTGTCAGCATTCGCATCACGTCCAGAATTTCTGATAAGTGTTATGTCTTGCATTTGGAATTGAATGTCATGATCGCATGCTCATTTTTATACTCTCCTAAATAGTTTCTGTATCGAAGTGTTTGCCTTGATTGGAAATAATGGATGCATGCTTATACTGATATAACTACAAATCAGTTAATGTATAGAATGTATAAGTTCAGGATATGAGTCTATTCCCCTGAGGATTGACCCATCTAACTTGACTTGTGCTATGCCCTGGTTTATCCTCCCAAAGACACCCTTTTTCGAGAAATTTCCCCCGCATTCCAGAGTCGGAGTGAGTCCCTTGAAAATACTACCATTGTAGTAAATCCGTGAGTTTACCTTGCCCCTATCGCAAAGTAAATGGGATTTGGAGTTTCAGCTCCCGAGAAACCTAGGTGCGAGACCCCTTGTCTTCGCACATTGCGAAGTCCCGACATGCGAAACCCCAAAAAGAGCTTAGTGTAAATGGTCTTCAGAGTTTCGGCACCCGGGAAACCCAAGGGTATGAGCCCCTCGTCTTCGCATGTTGCAAAATCCCGGTACGTGAAATCTCGGTATGTGAAATCCCGAAGCGGTGTAGTGTGAATTGATTTCCCGGTATGTGAAATCCTGAAGCAGTGTAGTGTGAAATGATTTCGGTGTTTCGACACCCGGGAAACCCAAGGGTATGAACCCCTCATCTTCACAATTTGTGAATTCCCGGTACACAAAATCTTGGTATGTGAAACTCTGAGTCAGCTTAGTGTGAATAGGATTTCGGGTTTCGAGGTTTGAAGAATCGAAGAATTCAACTCTCTTACATTTCGAACTCCCAGTTTTCGAAGTCCCGATACGGCCAGGACCGTCGGATCATGGTAGAGATTTGCAATCGTCAATCTCAGCGAAGGTATGATTTTAGGTTTTGAGGTTTGAAGAGTCGAAAGACTCGACTCTTGGGCATCGCTGAATCGCAAAATGTGAAAGGTGCCTCTTGGCTTAGCTCGGGGTCATAACCGATGATCACATGGAGGTGAAGCCTGCACTTGGTACTTGAGTTGTACACAATGAATTTTCAATGAAAGAACCAGTGGATTGGTTTAGTGAAGGTCCCGATCAGAAGACCTATTCTACACTAGGACCTCGTAGGAATTCAGGGACTCTGTCCCTTGATAAAGAAGGAGAAAGAAAAAGGCAAAAAAAAAAAAAAACAAAAAAAATATACTAAGTAGTAGTGGATGTTGGACACAAGCTCGGGGAGATTTCGTAAGACCGTAAAGAGATTTCTTAAGGCAACAAACAAGGCTAGAGTCATTCTGGACATACCCAGGAGGTTGTTCCAAGTAGATTTCTTCTTGCAAGGTGGATTTAACATCCATTTGATGTACCTCCCATTTATGTGAGGAAGCAAGGGAAATAACAAGGAGGATGGAATTCATTTTGCCTATAGGGACAAAGGTTTAATTATAGTCAATTCCTTCAACTTGGGAAAATCCTTTGGCAAGTAACTAATCCGTGTGTCTTTCAACACTTCCATATGATGCATACTTAGTTCTATAGACCCATTTAGATTTTGACAAGTTTTCTTCCATTCGGAAGAGGTACAAGATCTCAAGTATCGTTTTCCATTAAAGAATGATACTCTTCATTCATTGTTGTATCCCAATATGGATTACTTGAAGCTTATGCAAATGTCTTTGGATCTTCAGTCTCTGAAACTTGAGCCAAAAGAGAACAGGCTCACTAGAACTATGAACGTGTTCGACGTTGATCTAAAGGATCACTAACAAGATCACCAGTTTCTTATTGTGTTGAACAAACCCATCTAGGAAGTGGCAAAGCTAGAGTTGGTGTTGGTTCAGGTTCAAAGGACTCATCTGGAGGAAGGTGAGCATGCGGAGGTGGATTTTCATCCTCATTGTCATCATGTGAAGAATAAACCAGAATAGGAACAGAAGAAGGAATAAACGTCGAAGATGGCTTGCAGGTCGAAGAAGGCACAATCGTCAAATTAGGCTCGTAGGCCAAGAGATTTTCATCAAATTTAACATATCTTCTAATAATAATTTCATTACAATGTGGTTGAAGAAGTCTATAACCTTTGACATCTTCAGAATAACCAACAAATATACACTTCTCACTTTTAGGCTGCAATGTTTTCTTTTTCTCATCAGGAATGTGAGCCCGTGTTATACTCCTAAATACATGGAAGTGAATTACATCTGGTTTAATTTTAGTTCAAGCTTCTTCCAGTGTTATATTTTTAAGAGCCTTTGTGGGAGTGAAATTTACTATGTAATTTTCACTGTTGATGGCCTCTGCCCAATACTTTAGACTTAATCCCTTAGATTGGATCATACAATTAGCCATTTCTTTTAATGTGTGGTTCTTTCTCTCAGCAACACCATTTTGTTGTGTTGTATATGGAACAGTGTGTTGCATTTGGATTCCTTGTGTAATGCAATAAATTGTAAAATTATTGTTCACATATTCACCTCCATTATATGTTCTTAACCTTTGAATTTGATGTCCAGATTGATTTTCTACAAGGGCCTTATAGGCCAAAAACTTCACTCTTAAGTTTCAAGAAGAAAACCCACGTACATCTGGAAAAGTCATCAATGAAAGTTAAGAAATACTTGCACCCACAAAAACAAGGAAACGAAAGTGGACCACACAAATCACTGTGAAAAAGTTGCAAAGGGCCCGAGGTGTTCCAAGAGGCACGTTTGTCAAAATTGTCCCGATGATGTTTTCTGAGAACACAACTGGAACAAACACCATCTCTACATGAAACGGGAGGAAGACCCGTCACCATCTGTTGATTACATAGTTGTTGCAATGAGAGATAGTTTAAATGACCAAACCATTCTTGCCAAAGTTTGTTCAATTCATCGCTATGAGCAACAAAAAATGATGAAAAAGATGATGACCCAAAGTTGTCAAACTTGTACAACATGATAATATCATCAACAATTCCAGTTGCAAGAACATGCTTAGGATATTTTAGATCCTTGATTACAACTTGGTGAGGTGAAAAGTCTACGGTTTTACCTTCACCTGAATGAGTGATTTGATATACTGATAGAAAGTTACAATAAAGACTTGGAACACATAATACATCATTGAAATGACCATTATCTACTTGAATTGTTCTAGATCCTACAACACTAAGAGATCTATCATCACCAACAAATATTTTCTTAGTGTTACATTCATTTAGAGTAGAAAATATGTCTTTATCCTTAGCCATGTGATAAGATGCTTCAGAATCAATAAGCCACTCATCAGAAGAAGAAGTAGAAGTTGTATTGAAGGAGAAATTAGAAGTAGAAAGTGCATGTCCATGAGAAGAAGAAGAAGAAGTAGAATCAATATTGATTTTGTGGTTCTTCATCATTGCTTCTAAAGTTGCCATCTTCTTGAAACATTTGGACTCATCATGACCATCTTTATCACAAAAGTTGTAATGGTTGTCGGTCTTCTTATTTTTATATTTTTTTCATTTGTCACCATTAGGAGCAGAAGTTGTCTGAGTGGGTTTGGGACCCTTATGTTGCTTCTTGTTGTGGCGAGTATGTTGTTTCTTGGGATTCTTGGGTTTATCTTTCTGATGGGTGAGTAAGGCTTTGTTGGAGGTACCTGCAGTGTTGATCACTCCAAGTTGTACAAGGACTCAAGAGTGGGTTTTTGATAAGATTTCCATATATCCCCTCTCATGGCATAAAAGGTAGATATAAACATAGAATATGCACTACCTAGCTTAGAAAGAATAAGATAGATGCAATGCTCTTCATCCATCTTTATCTCACATTCTTTACATAAAATTCTGAGTGTTTTAAACTTAGATAGATAATATTCAATGCAAGAAAAATCACTTGGAATTAAAGTCAGTACTTGATTTTCTAATTGCTGTGCTCGAATAATATTGTGTTTACCAAACATAGATTCAATTTTTTCCCAATCTTCATCGGGGTCATCAATTTCTTTAAGGTGGAATCTTAAATCAGGAGAGATGGAAATTTTGATTAGTCCACGTGATTCATCATTCCTATTATCCCATTTGAATTTCTTATCAACATCAGTAGGTTCTTTTTCCTTTCCCAAGGTAATCTGGTACAAGCCTTTACTTCTTAATAAATACTCCATATTGGATTTCATTGAAAGTGGTTGGTGCTAGTAAGCAAAAGATTACTTGAGAAGCCATATTAAATAATTAGATAATATGGATTTAAAAACTGAAACTGATGATCTAGATGGAAAGATCTCGAAAACTTAGGGGGTTTAAAAAAAAACGGCACTGAAAACGAACTTCGGATTTGAAAGTTATGCCCTTTTAAAAAAAATGCATAAACGGTAACCAAAGGACCATGTGGTGGTGTAAGTTGATTTATGAAGTGACCCACTTTTATAAAAAGAAGTGGGAATCACTTTTACATTGAAGTTACTTTATAAAATAAAAGTTGCATGCAAAATAAGTAACTCTAAAATAAAGTATTAAAGCTACTTGTAGTGATTCACTTTTATACTTGAAGTGATACACTTTACAATGGAGCGTGAACTTTTTCAAAAAAAGTAACAAAAAGAGAGACTTGAACTCAAGACCTCTTTCTTAATAAGGAAACTTTTAACCAAGTGGGCTAGAAAAACATATTCTATTGTTTAGCAAGAGGATTGTTGTTGTTGAAGACGGCCTTGAAGAGGCTGCTCATAAAAAACTATTTTCACAGAAGAAAAAAATTTCACTTCTCGATGACAACAAGGGTTAGATTTTGGTTAGCTTACTCGAAAAATGCACATTTTCCTATTTGTTTCTGATTTGTTGAGATCGCACAGGGCATGGGGAAAAGAGTATACGCAGATCTAAAAGAGTAGCAACCCGAAAACAAACAATATAAAACCAAAATAAAACTGAAATAATACTCTGCAAAAAATTTAAAAAATGGTGCACTCAGGCTTTATACCTCTGGATCTAGCTGAAATGGTCGTATCTTGGGCAAACATAAACCTTTTCGAGTGAAACGAAAAGCGTTCTTGAATGAAACAATTGCTCTGGATGCAATAGAATAGTCCTATCAACCCAAAAATGTATGGAAATAGTAAAAAACGGAGATGAGGCAACTCGGATTCACAATCTCGATCTACAACAGGAGAGGGTCTTCAAACAAGCTATGATACCATTTTCGACAACACAGGTATTCCAACAGAGGAAGAACACCTTCAATAACCACTCACACAACCAGATCAAAGATCAACACACCGATGTTTTGATGTGGTAAAAACCCTACAAGGAAACATCCACGACCCCAGCCAACATGGCTACTTGGAGCAATTTATTAATGCAAAAGAAAAAGATTACAGAGAGATTTTACAAGACAGTTTCTCACAATCGATCATTGGTAAATGACCCTCCATGATTTTAAATAGAGATCATGGACTAATCGGGTGTTAAGCCATGGATCAATGGCCGTTAAGATCGAGGAGAATATGAATTGTCGGATCACTCTATGTCAGGAATATATCGTGACTGTCGGATTTCCTAGCTACAAATGCATACTAATGCATACTAAAGAAACACACTAAGAAATACACTTTTACCTAATGACACATTAAACCAAGTAGATCTTAACTAATTCCTAAGTGTCTAAATATCCTAACAATTCACACAAGAAAGCAATCATAGTGCCCCTTCATAATAAGAGAGCTTACTATGGCTTCAAACTAGTGCACTCAAAGATCCTATATCTCAGTTGTATCAATCATGAGATATCTGTTTTACTCCACTCAAAGCCACAATGTTGAAAACATGTTAGGGTTTCAAGATGATCCCAAGGTCACTGAGTCAAATGGTGTTCAGAAGCACCATTAAACAATAAAGCACATCTTAAACATAGTTACCAACTTAACGAGAACTCTACAAAATTCTCGTTCTTTGGGGGTCACATGTTTTACCCAGTTTTTAAAAATGGTACTACCGGTAGCAGCCCCCCTCCCTTTTTAGGTGGTTTTTCGATATTTTAAGTTTTTTGATCCACATTTTTTTTTAAATGCTTATTTTTCATCTATTTCAAATTTTTCTAAAATTTGATTTTTTTTTTCCTTCAACGGTGTTTTTAGTCATTTTTTCATGTTTCTTTCAATCTTAAAAAAAAAATTACCATTTGTTTTTTTGAAGTTACGATTTTTCATATAATTGTGTCTCCTTGATTAATTTGTTNTTTTCATGTTTCTTTCAATCTTAAAAAAAAAATTACCATTTTTTTTTTTGAAGTTACGATTTTTCATATAATTGTGTCTCCTTGATTAATTTGTTGTTCCATACTTTTAAAATATAGTAGAAAACATAATTTTTAACACATTGTTTACCTTTACTTCAATATATAGAAAGAAATTGTAATTAAATAACACTATTTTTTAATATTTAACAAAAAAATATACATTTTACAACTATATATAATAACAAAAAAACCTATACATTTCGGTGCCTATTCGTTGAAAATAGCATGTCAAATAAAGCATTTTTATGGACAAAATTGAAAAAAAAAATGAAAATTTTATTAAAAAAAAATTAACTTTTTTTTTCATATTTTTATAAATTTGAAGTAAAAAATGRCAATATTTAATAAAAAAAWTCATAGTAAAGTGATTCACATACAAATAAAAAGAAAAAGAAAACAAGAAAAAGATTGATCATAAAACAACAATAGATACATCTTCATTCTTATTTTAAAATCTAAAAGTCAAAACATTACAGTTATAGCTCATAAAAAATTTGCAAACGTCTTTAAGGGCATCTTAAAACTAATCAACAATATCATATATCTCAAATTAATCATTCTCAACAGACACATTATAATCTTCTTCGACATCATTTTGTGCTTCCATTGTGTCATTTTGTTCTTCCATTGGCTCTTTGATATCGGCAAGTTCTCCAAAGTGATCATTTCCGATCATTCCTCCTAATGGTACTTGAGGTTCCTTTGACATTTTTTCCACCTTTGATTCACTAAAATATTTTTTCTTCAAGTCAACTTCTTGCATTTTATCTGGAAGAGCTGGAATAGAATTAATTCTTTGTTGAATATAATTGCACTACATTGGGTCACTTTCAATGGCTATGCAATTTCTTTCTTTCTATAAGCAACAAGTTAATGTTGTATCTAATCACCAAATACAAAATAAATAATGAAGTTAAACATTGTAAAAAGACATAAATTAAAAATATTTAAGATTGAAGTATGATTTCATAAATATTAGATCATAACTCTTACGTGAACCCGAGAACAAATCCAAAAACCAATCTCTTTCATTTGAAAATGTATCTATAAAATAATTAATTAATGTTGCGGTTTTTTATAAATGTTAACCATCTCTCCTTTCAAATAATTTCTTTCATATGTTAGTTTTCTAACGACAACATTGTATACCAACAAACTTCTAAGAGTCTCTCCATCCTTTACATTGACAATAATAGAATTATAAGAATCATTTTTTGTCCAGATTGCAAGATGTATACTCTCAAAATCACGTTTGAATGGTTATCTATTGGAGCTCTAAATATTAGGCTTGTGCCTATAACATAAATAAGTGCAAATTCAATTAAAATGTAAATTAATAAAAAAAAAATCTAATCTTAATTGTTAAACATACACTTTCAATATCTTACCAAATAAACTGCATCATTCTCTTTTATTTTCCCTTGAAGCTTGACTGTACTAATATTTGTTGTGTGTTTGAATGAAATACTAGAAATCTCCAAAATGGTTATGTTGTCACTTCTGTAAATCCCATAACCACTTTATTGAAAGCTTGGTAAGTATAAGGCTCGGTATCATATCCAATGTTTTGGATATTATAACCATGAGGGATATCCACAATAACTAGGGAGTATTCTTTTTTAGGAATAATGTTTGCAAGTTGTTCACAATCATCTAATATCACTTTATATTGAACATATTCGAGCCCATTCCAAATGTAGTGATCAAGGGTGCCATCAAGTTCAACAGTTTGAACACGTCTCCTTCTTTCTCTTTCAAACTTGGATTTTTGAATAAAACTTTTAAAGGTTTCAGATACTCCATATGCATTATTCTTTGGCATCTTTAATGAAACAAATAAACATATAGTTATATATCTATAACTATTAAGATACAAATAAATTAACTTACAAACAAATAGTATGAATGTAATAAATCAACATACATTTTTTAATGCAACAAAAAATTGTTTCGACACTGTTAAAGAGCTTGAATCTGGATAGTTGAGTTTAACATCATCCTGACTTTATTCATTCAACATCTTAACCATTTCCTCTTGTATTCTCATATACAGCTTATGATTAAATTTTTAAAAAAATAATGTTATAATGATATATATAATAAAATACCTAGAACATTGATATGTTAAACTGAAAAAATTAATTTTCTTGTCCTAAATAAAAATAACTCAACAAGTTTATTTTTTAATTTCATCACACATTTCTTCCATTGACAATTTACCAGACCTTACACGTGATAATATAGTTATGATAAGTTTATCATCCTTCACTCCTTATATTGTTCTCCAAGGTGTTATAGTCATATCATCTCGGAGATTTTTTATTTTAGGACCTATCTTACTTGTGCCACATATCAATAGTTTAGCCTTCTTAACTCTCTAAATTTTTATACTAATATTTTCCCATAGGGTGAAGATATCATCTATCAAATCTCATACATGTCCAGTTCTAAATTCCAATTGAAAATAGCTATCCACATCTCTAAATACATCACTTCCTTTGCGATATTTATCTTTTACATTTTCATCATTAAGTGGGAATCTTATTTCCATACAACATTGCTTTTGAAACTTGGCATCAACATTTGATCTCTCCCCACGACATATTTCAAAGAACTCATTATGGATAAATCTCACCCTTTGAATGAAATTCATGGACATTTTGTACTCATTGTCTGTGTTATGATCCCATGCCAATAACTTTGTTTATGAATCTGTTAAACCGGTATAAATTATGCATTTGGCTATCTCAAAAAGAGAATTATTGGAATATTCTTGCATCAATTCTCTTCTAGCATCTGCAGAATGATTTCCTCCAATCACATAATATTTGTAGTCAAAACATTTTGATATATCAAATTCTTCCCTCCTGGGAACTTCTATTGGGTCAACAAGAATTAGGTAGTAAACCACATCTACATATGAATTGTACCTAATCAATGCTTTCAAATTGTGAATATGCAAGTGATGCGGTTTTCTAATTTAATATTTTTCTTTCTCTTCTATGGGTTATAAAGTTGTTTCACATTCAACTAAAATGTATGGCCATCATCAACTAAGTTCATTGTCCTCAATCTATTTTGAATGGCATATTGTGTTGTTTTCATAATACCATCCTCTAGAACAACACCTAATGTTATTATTTCTCTGCTACATTTAGGACTTTCACTATAATACTCAGAGATAACAATGGCTTCTTGAACATCATCAACAACATTTGTTTTATTCCTCTTATGATTTAAATGTATTTCATCTAAATCAACAATTTCTTCATAATCAATAGGAATAGACTCATCATCAGACATCACTCTTTTGCATTTATCTTGTTTATTCTTTTTGCGAGAAGAAGTGATAACATCATTGGAACTAATATCAACAAAATATTCATTTGGAGTTTCCTCATTTTCAAATGTAACACTTTCAGGATTTCTAAAATGAGGACTTTTCTTTCTTCTTTCATGTTCTTCTATGTCTACTCTTGCAACTTCAACCTCAGTTACTTTTTGTTTCTTTTTCCTTCCTTCTTGTGTATTTTTAATATGAAAAATGTTTATGGCATCCATAATATTATTCTCTATAGAGTACATCCCCACTAACATATGTGAAAGTCGTTCAGCAAAATCCTGTAAAAATAAAATATAACATTTTCATGTTAAATAAAATTAAAAAATTAACATGATACTAAAAATAATAAAGGATACAAAAAAAAAAATTTACATTGTCTTTCTCAATGTTATCAAAGATGGATGCACATAATTATGTAAAACATTCACCCTTGTTATAATTGCTCAATTTGAAACAATATCTAATCTTGATATAAGTCATGCCTTGTTTGACGAGTGCATAAACAATATTTGTGGTTGGCACCAAACATATATCTCGTAAAAATCCAAGTGTCTGATAATTTCCTTGCACACGTTCTAACTCGGCACAATACAAATATATATATGTTCTCCATTGTTGCCTTGCTTGTCTTTAACAAACCAAGAATATTCTAGCTTGTTTTCATCTTCCACATATTTTCATTGTTCAATTGTGTGCCTAGGGATTTCCCCCCGTGGCCAAGTCACGGTACAAACCAAGAATATTCCAGTTTGTTTTCACCTTCCACATATTTCCATTGTTGCATTGTGTGCACATGGATTGCCTCCCCACGACCAAATCATGGTCCTGGGACCGTGACTTGGTCACGGGGTTGGCAGGGCTAGGGCAATGTCATGCATCACACCAACCCCCAGCCAAGTCACGATCTCGGGACGTGACTTGTCCGCAAGGTTGGCTAGGCTAGGGCGATGTTAGGCATCGCACCAACACGCCCCCACCCCCTTACGACCAAGGCAAGTCTTGTGGCCCCACGTGACACCCTTGGTCATGGAGGGAGATGGGGTGATGCCCAGCATCGCCCCAACCCCCATGGCCAAGCCCCTCGCCCTAGCCCCTACGGCCAAGCTCCAGGTGTTCCCGGGGCTTAGCCACGGGGTTGCCCCTTGGTGGCCAAGTCACGGCCCCCACGGCCAGCCCGGGGGCTGGGGAAATGTCAGGCATCACCCCGAGCATCCCCAAAGGACAAATCACAGTCTTGCGTGGGAGGGGCATTTTGTCTAGTAACCACCATGGGCCAAAACTAAAAAAATTTAAGTAAAAAACAATAAAAAAACGTACATTTTTCTAAAAAACTATACCTAAATTTGTCTTTTTCTCTTCTTTTTTTTCAAAAAATATTAAGAATTTTGTTAAAATTTCTTGGAAGAAGATCTCAATTTTTTTTTAAAGTTGTGATTTTTTAGAAAAAAATAGAAAACATCTAAAAAAAATTACGTTTTTATAATTTTTGCATGAAAAATTCTTATGTGATTCAAAGATGATCTTATAAATGTTGTTTTGGTAAATGGTAAGAATTTAAAAAATAACTAACCTCTAAAATGCTATATTCTCCTCGAATGTCTTCTCGATGTTTCTCGCTTGTAGCTTGCTCCAAATTATTTAACGAATATTGCCCAAGATTTCACACGATGTAAAAAGACAAAAAAAGACCGTGTATATATAACATAGATAATATAAATTATTGTTAGTATAACGAATGTGGGATAAATAAAAATGAAGAAGATTGTCTACATATATACCTATAATTATATGGATCATCGCTATGTTTAATGAATGTGGGATAAACAAACAAACGTGAAAAATATTGTAATTAACAAGTAAATAACAAAATAAAAGAGTAAAAGTTGTTTTTAATTTTGAAGGGAAAACATTGGGGGGGAATTTTGGAGAGAAAATTTTGAAGGGAAATTTTGTGGAATATTTGGGGAGGGGGGGAATTTTTGAGAGAAAATTTTGAAGGGAAATTTTGTGGAATATTTGGGGAGGGGGGGAATTTTCAAGGGAAAAGATCATTTTGCAAGTTATAAGATTGTCAATGGGAGGGTGAGCATTTATATCATTCTATGTTCTTAGTGAGAAGTGATGACTTCGTCAAATAAAGAAGATTTTATTTCTAAGGCATCAACAAATTGTCAGCATAAGACTTTTGTTGGGACTAACAAATGTGATGGGAATGTTTGTAATGAAAATGAGGTGTCAGATTTTTCAGCTAGTTGGAAGTTTGATCATAGTGCAAGCAATCTTATTCAACATGTTCCTCAAGAGAGTCCTAAATCAAAGGACTTTGAAGACACCGATGATAAAGAGGAGGAATATGATGGTGACCAATCTATTCAGAAGTTTAATAGTAATGAAAATAATCAAAATGTAGGTCAAAGTGGAGACTATGATCAGCGCTTAAATGATTGGAATGATAATTTTCCTCCAAGTGAGGATTTTCAAGGTACCGATGAAGATTTCCAAGGCACCAATGAATATGATGAAGAATTTTCCTTAAGTGGAAATTTTAAAAGCACTGAAGATGATTATGACAATGGTGAACACTCTTTCCCAAGTGGGGAATTTAAAGATGGCAATGTTGGTGATGATGAATTTCCTCCAAGTGAGGATTTTGTAGGTACTGATGAAGATTTTTCTCCAAGTGAGGATTTCCAAGGCACGAATGAGGATGATGAAATCCCCCCAAGTGGGAATTTTAAAAGTAGTGATGATGATTATGGAAATGGTGGACAGTCTTTCCCGAATGATAAATTTAAAGGAAACAATGTTGGTGATGATGATTTTCCTCCAAGTGAGCATTTTCAAGGTACCGATGAGGATGATGAAGATTTTCCTCCATGTGAGTATTTTCAAGTCATTAATG
>JZKD02S0274200.1:59612-96838 GCA_000966675.3 Picea glauca
TCTCTGTGTGTATTTTATGTGTGACTGATGATCTTTACTCTTACTTTCCATATGTTGTATGATTGGTTGATGACACATGAAGAAATATTAATAATTATTTAAAAGGCATAAAATTGTTTAAGCATATGAACAACTGATTCACCCCCCCTCTCAGTTGTTCTAGTATTTCCAACAACTCCCAATGGCAGCTGTGAAAATTGACTTATCAAAGGCATGTGATCATGTATCGTGGTTATATTTACATTTGTTGTTATGATTTATATTTACAAGATACATGTTTGTTCGTAGGTTATATTTACAAGATACATGTTTGTGCGCAGGTTATATTTGTTTGTTTGTGCGCAGGTTCGGAGGAGAGTTGTTGTTGCAGATGCTGCAGATAGCAGTTACGCTTTGGCTTGGAATATCTCTTAGTTATGGTTTGGACTATCTGATCAACTCTTGTTGGTGCGCTATCATTGGGGAAAGGTGCGCTACCCTTTGTTTGGCTATCTAGCCTAGGGTTTTCTTCCGGAGTGATTCTCTGTCAAGGTTAAGGTGCTCAGAGGGTGGCTTCGGCCTATGGTTGGGTGACAATAGTGATATTGTCAATGGTAAAACGAGCACATCCATTATATTCTAACAAGTTATGGGCCCACACCTCCTTCATTCAGTCTAACCACTGGAAGGAAACATAGACATAAGGATATTAAGCTCGTTGAAGAATTGTTGCTAGGGTTTCTAACAGGAGTAGTCACCAAAGCACTGTTGCTAGGGTTACTAGCAGGTGTAAGTGCAAAAACCCTAATCCTCTCGTTGACACACCTTAAGTGAAGGGATTGACCTAATTTCTATATAGATCAATGCGCCCTAGCCTAGCGCATCTCCTGGTACTCTCAGTAAGACAAGACGTCAAGTTTAAGTTTTTGGTCAAATCTAGGGTTTGACCAAGTCAAAGCAGCCATGACTTATTCTATGAATTCAGAAAACAAGTTAGGTGGAGCCTCTAACTTCAGAGCATGGAAGACAAGGATTGACCTCATCCTTGCCAAGAATAAAGTGTTGGATATCGTGAAAGGAAAGATCGTGGAACCAGATTTTGAAGAAGGAAAAAAGAAGAAACCACATAACGTTGCAGTTATGGAGAAGTTCAAAGACGGTGACATCAATGCCATGAGTATCATATTGGAATCTATAAAATACCACTTGATACCTTACATCTCCCATCTTGACTCATCAAAGAAGATGTACGATGCCCTAACAAACCTCTTCTCAGTCAGAAACATTGGACAAATAATGAGTCTAAAGAATGAGCTCTGTGACATGAAGACGAATGATGATGATAGCATAACATCATACTTTGTGAGGATCTCCCAATTAAAAGATCAACTACAAGCTATTGAAGAGATAATTTCAGAGAAGGAATTGGTAAACATAGTACTCAATGGTCTTCCCAAGACGTGGGATGCATTTTCCACAAGCATGAACAGAAGGAAGGAGTATCCAACATTTGAAGAACTTTGGACTTGATGTGCTCAAGAAGAATTCAGGATCAATGTAAAAGAGAAACCCCAAAATAAGTACGATGATCAAGCCTTCACAGCAAGATTCAAGAATTTCAGGAACAAAAAGAAGTTTGGTTCAAAGAGGAAGACAAATCAAGAGAAAGATATTTCAGAAATACAATGCTTCAACTGTCGAAAGTATGGTCACGACAAGAATCATTGTCCCGAGCTAAAGAAAAGGAAGGAGAAACATGAAGCATCAGTTGCCGAAGAAAAGGAACCTACAAAGAAGACTAAATAGAATAAAGAGACTTCTTCTTCTAAAGGTAAACAATACTCTTCTTATTTTACATATATTGTTTGCATAGTCTTTGTACATATCTTGCAAGAAGAACTATACCTATGGAAGAACAACAAGATAAGGATTGATATCATTATACAAGTTAGATAATACACATGAAAGGATACATCAAACAAATCATGTGGAAGTTATTACAAAATAAGTCGAAATCAGAATCAATCATGAAGAGACTTAGAAGAAGCAAAGAAAAAAAGAAGATAGCAATCAAGAGGAAATTGGAGAAAGACTTATGATGACAATAAGATGGAAGCATGGACTCTGTTAGACAGAGGGAGCCGGTTATATATTGTAGAGGACAATAAGGATGTAGAGGGAAGCATGGACTCTGTTAAACGGAGAGAACCGATTATATGCACTCATACATGAAGCAAGGACTAGGAGGGAGCTAATCCTATGATCCATTGAAGATGATGAAGTATATAAACATGGTAGCAACCATGAAAGACAATACATGTACAATTCAACCTCATAATAAGTCTTCTTCAAAGAGAAGCCTTAAAGTATCCCTAGTTGTCCATCCACATCCGTGATCCTATGATGAAAGAAAGAAGTGGAATATTTAGGGCATGGAATCTATAAGAAACTCCATGGAACCAAGAGCTAAAGAGAAACATGAGGAAGAACATGAAGATTCCAAGAAAGAAAGAGAAGCCAAAACAACCAGTCATTGTATCGAGAATCACAAGATTACCAACCTGATATGAACTCACTAAAAGCAATCAAGCAGAGGTACTGAAAGTTGTGATGAAGAACAGTGTATATATATGCAAGCATTTCAAGATCCAGAACTAGAGGTTCTCCCAAATGGAGGGAGAAGACTATGACAATTACTTGTTCCAGTAAACCAGACATACCTCTACATGAGTCATTATATCATTCGCAACATCCATGGGTTGAAGTTCTACATCAAATGATTGCAAAGAATATTCTCCAGAGTAATTGAACAAAGAGTGTATGAAGAGAAATCTCAAGCCTTTGAAGCATACCAAAAAGAGACCCTTGTATGCATATGGAAGAAGATAACTCGGTGGAGAACCTCCAGTGCACATCAGAAGCGTGGTGAATATTTTTCTATAACAGAGATATTGTATCAAGATGATTACTCAATAGATCAGATCTGATGATGACAGAAGAAGTGTCACATGGATATGTTCCAGTTTTCCAACAATGATACACTATATTGATCAGAGCTACGTGAAGCCTTCAGAGAAAACCAGTGTTCCAGATCGAAGTACATTTGAAATCAAGCATTACATTATCTGTGGTGAAGTCCAGAAAGGAGAAAGTGGTTCTCCAATACATATCTCCACAGATGAACAGATAAGCAAAAATTTTGGTAAAGCTTCTATCCAAGATGAAAGAGTTTGCCTACTCAAGCTGGAGCTCATGGAGACGACTTCCTTATTGAAAAAGGAAGAGATGAATCCTAGGTTGGGAGGGAGCACTGATATGTATTGATTCATGGACAGTCATTTTTTAGTTCGAAAAATGGTCCAGGATGACCAGTTTTCTTTCCAGTTCGGAAAGTGGATTGAGATTTCTGACGGATAGTTATTTTCCAGTGCGGAAAATGGTCCAGATTGTTGATGTACCATAGATAGTGACTTCCCATTGTGGTTAACATGGGGAGTGGTCTAGAGCAGTCTCTCTTCTTGAGGGTTACTCAAGAAGACCGGCTCGCCTCGCCGGACAACGATTTCTCATTGTGGTTAACATGAGGAATGGTTTGTTTTGGAGGTTGGTAAAAGACAGTATTTTCCTCTTGTGGTTAATAGGGGAAATGGTCCGGATAGTTATTCCTTAGGGTGGATTCATTCTCTCCAGGTTGCACTTTGTTTAGTGCCGGAGGAATGGCCCAGGGTGGGGAACAGTCCAGGCTCAACAATCAGGGATAGGCATTCCTTAGGGTAGATTCATTCTCTCCAGGTTACACTTTGTTTAGTGTCGAAGGAATGGCCTAGGGTGAGGAATGGTCGAGGCTCAGAAATCAGGACAGTTATTCTTCCTTGCTTGAGGAGAATAGTCCAGATAGCTCATCATTGATGTCTTACTTTTTAAGGGCAGATGCTCTTCCGGGATCTCACATATGTGAGTGGAAGAATGGCCCGGATGATTCAGTTTATATCATAACATTGTTTCTGTGCAGGTTGATATCAGATGATTTTTATGAAGATTGTAGGACAGTATATGTATACTATTGTGGTGGATGTGTTCCATTGTTTGATCAAGTACTTGTGTGTTACTTGGTGTGGTAGTGTACCACTGGATTGTAGTTATGTACTACTATGGATAGACACAGTTGTGTTCTATTTTTGTTATGATTTCCTTGAAGACTATCAGCAGTATTGGAAATGATTATCAGCTAGATGGATGATCAAAGGACAGAGATTTCCCAGACGGAAAATGGTTCAGAACATTTACTCTTCTAGGACATATGTCCACATTAGAAGAATGGCTCTTCTATTACTCTGTGGTGTGAGTGACCTATCCAACATCATGTCTAATTACTTAGATGGAGTATGGTTTCGAGAGATGATACAGATGATGATGGTGCTCATGATCTAGTCATGAGATAGTCTATACAACTATGTTGATGCTACCAGGTGAATGGTATGTTTGTGCTCAAGACCATTACATGTAATACCTCCCTAGCTAGGAGGAAGTGTTGATATTATGGTAGCTGTGGGAGGTATTTACCTCCACGTGTAAACCTGACGAGAATAGAATACTCTGAGAAGCAAGAAGAAACCTGAATGAGTTGGCTAATAACCTTAGAAGACTTGTTGGCTCAAGAAGATAGTTTATATTAGGTTATTAGCCTCCAAGAGAAGAAGTCGGCTAGAAGGAATAATATATACTGAACAGATAGATACCCAGAATGAGAGTTTGGCCCAGGAAGTTAGCCAAAACCAGTATAAATACAGGGCGTCAGTCTCTCATTTGACACACTTCTCAGAATTGCAAAGCAGCACTTGTGTGCACTGCAGTTGCCCAGTTTGTGTACAGGTTTGGAGGAGAGCTGTTGTTGCAGCTAGCAGTTACGCTTTGGCTTGGACTATCTCTTGGTTAGGGTTTGGACTATCTTATCAGCTCTTGTTGGTGCACTATCCTTGGGGAAAGGTGCACTACCCTTTGTTTGGCTATCTAGCCTAGGGTTTGCTTCAAGAATGATTCTCTATCAAGGTTAAGGTGCTCGGAGGGTGGCTTTGGCCTATGGTTGGGTGACAATAGTGATATTGTCAATGGTAAAACAAGCACATCCATTATATTCTAACAGTGATCAATCTTCAAAATTCTACCATCAACTTTCCAGAGGTAGACGAGGCATTGAAAAACTCTATATCTAATCTTGTGGTGTTCCCTACATATGATTTACAAGGTGGTATACAATATCTGAGGTTCAAACTAAAGGAAAATAAATATGATATTATTGAAAATGGCTTCTATCTTGGATAGATAAGCATATTCAATTTTGGTGTAGTAGGTGGATATCCAGGGGAGGCAGACTCACATTAATAAAACATGTGAGAGGATATCCCTGTCTATTAGCGTTGATTCCGAAAGGAATTCTTATGCGCATCCAAAAACTTTGTTTCAACTATTTATGGAAAGGGAGCACATAGTATCTAGGCTCGCACTTTGCCAATTGGAAGGTTCTATCAAGACCTAAGGGTCAAGGGAGGTGGGGTTTAAAAGACCTGTCATCTTTCAACCGAGCCCTTGCAGCTAAATCTTTATGGGTCTTTTTGATGCAAGACAACCTCTAGTGGAGAATATTGTTTGATAAATATATTCTCCGTGTTATACTCTAGATTGGATCCGGTGATGAAATAAGACTATGGAAAACTCTTCCAATCAATGGCAGGCACTTACTCTTGCATTTCCAATTATTGGCAAATTCCTAGCATGGAAAGTGGGCTCGAGATCTTTTTTTCGGGTCAATGTGGATGCCATAGTAGGATGCTCTGACGATGTCCTCCTTCCTGATGGTCCAATGAATTTGTTTCAAGAATATGGTCAAGTTACACTAAATTGTTTTAGTGATCCTACAAAATCCTCTATCTGGGCTCAAGGATGGTTATCGACAATGGATCTGGGGCTATAGGTTCAATGAGTGAACCCTTGAATTAAGGTGAGTTCTCATTCAATTGAGGGATGAGGAAGATGAGTTAGTGTTGGCATATAACTCTGTGGGGGGTTCTTACACTGCCAAACTTGGATATGAGACTATATTGCAGGCCGATGCAAGGGCTCTTTCATGGTGGTACCATAAATTATGGAAGATGAAAGGCCCTCCATAATGTTTTTTTATTTATTTTTGGTTTAAAAGGCCACATCTTGACTTGGGACCGTTTACAAAAGAGAGGTAACGAAGGATAACACTATTATATCTCTGTTTGAATTCTGAGGAAATCAATACACATCTTTTTAAGATTGTAGTTTCATTCGTCATGTATCGTTTGAATTAAGAATTTATTTGGGATTAAATGGTGTTTGGGAGGGTATTACGATAGATGGTTATTTCGGGGATTTCTTCACTAATCATTCCTGGAAGTTAGTTCATCTCCTCCCCATTATAGTGACATGGGACCTATGGTTGGCCCGAAACTCGAGTTTATTTGAAGGAAAAATGTTCTATGCCTTTCAAAGTTGTGCATTAATCACTAGCTTTGTTATTTAGCTACAATTAAGGAAAAACAATGGTCAATCCACAAATCTCTCCTGAGCTAGAAATAAATAAGGATCTGGCATGGGGATTTTTCGATGGTCCTTGCTAGGGTCCTAAGTTCACCAGTGGTTTGGGGTTTATCCTTTATTTTTCTAAATCTCATTATTTGACTGGGAAAGCCTCTTTGGGACGAGGCTCCAACAATATGGCGCATATGAATGCGTCGTTTTCTTTGTTATAGTGTGCTATCAATATAGATTTGCAGGTAATGCAAGTCATGGGTGACTCAAAATTTTTTATTGAACTAGATGAATGATGTTGTTAGAATGGAAAACTTGGGGCCAATGGCCCTTGGGCAATTGTTAAAGACCATCTCTGCACAATTTCTCCACACTAGTTACAGGCATGTATACCATGACAGGGATATGATTGTTGACGCTCTATCAAAGGATGACATTTTGAGGGCCGACTCATTAATGATTGTGGAGGAATTTGTTGAGAGGCACTTGTGTCCCATAGTGAAGTTTTGTTCCTGCTATGTAATTTCTATGTTTTCTTTCTTTCTGATCTGATCCCAGTTAAGACTTAGCTCTATCTAAGACAATTTACACATGTTGATGCATTTTTATTTTTAATGTCATTTTGTGACATCTAGTGCAGGCAGTTTCTACAATTCCTAAAAGGTAGAAGCACTTTGTTGCATGCCTTAAGGCCTAAGGATTGTAACTCGTTTTCTTTGGAATGGAATTTATAGTTTTTTCAAGGAATATATATATATATATATATATATATATATATATTATGTGTGAAATTGATACATGTGAAATTGAATTAGTTATGTTTAGTGTGGTTTACTGTTATTTGTTGAGTTAGGATAGGATGCCAAAGAATGTCAAGGAGGGAAGGGATTTAATGATAAGGGGATATTTTTTAGGGTGGGGGGATAAGAGAAGGGATTTGAAGGAGGTTTAGGGGGTTCCAAGCATAGGGAAAGGTGGTTTCGGTTTTGAGAGGAGGAGAAACAAAATCAAGGAGAATTGTGGAGAACTATGTCATGGAAACTTTGCACTTTGAATGGAAATTTTGACTTGGGATTTGGACTTGGTGTTATGGACATAATGGAGCTATTGTTCTGGGACTTTGGGCACAGGGGGCCAAGAAACCCCCCAAGTTTTTCCTAGAGCTAGGGAGCCAGCAAGGTTGTTCCTAACTAGCTGGGTATAAAAATTCCAATTTGGGTTGTTTTGGAGAGTAGACAAGGCAATGAGAACTCAAGGAGCAACTACAAAAGACTAAATCAAATAGACTTAGAGGTATTTTGCTTATTCCTGGTAGCTAATGTAAAATTGTCCATTACCATGGTATAAATTGGAAAAGTGTTGGATTTTATGTTGGAACTTGATATCTGTTGTAATTTCTAGGATCTAATACAATTTAAGTCGGTTAAAATATCATAGAAATTATTTGAATTCATAGGGGATTGATAAACAGAAAGTATGCCCAAGAAACACAAATTTTATTAAATTTCCATGCTTATTACATAAATTGAGTACAAAGATACCTAAGGCCTTAATGAAGGGCCTCATACATAATATCAGAGCCCTAATTTAAAAATTGGGGCCTAGGACCTACCTACCCACCCTTTTGACTATAATCTATGTTATTTATTCCATAAACAACCCTAAAAACCTGGGCTTATAGCCCTAAACCCCCTTAATTTCAACCCATAAACAACCCATAAATTTAGTTAATAGACCTTAAAATTTGAGGGCCTACAACTTGAAACCTAAACTCCATATTGCATGGCAGACAACTCTGTCAACCCTGCAACCTTTGAAAACATCCTAGAAACCCTAAGAGAAACCTAGAAAGAGGTGAAAGTATGCAATGGAAAAGAGATCATGCACACATGTTCCAAACTCTTGTCCCTTGTTCTAGCCACTTGTTTACCTGTAAGAAATTCTCAAGTGCAAGAGGGACAGAGAATTAACAAGAGTTAGATTTCAAAAACATCATAATATAAACAAAGGATTATGAAAATATATATATAAACAATTCATTATATACAAAGAAATTTGAAAGAATTGTTTTAATATATATGTGTACTTTTTTCTTCTATTTTTTGAGACTTGTTATTAAATAACATATGTATGTATATATCAATATAATTATATATAGATATATAATGCTAAACCAAAAATACAAAAAGTATATAATGAGTAAAACTTCTATAATAATAAATTTAAATATAATAATATATATTTAAAATAAAATGTTGAATAATAGAACAACCTAGAATGGGATGACCGTGGCGCTTGGTTGGGCTTGGACCCATTCCATAACCAAAGGATTTGAACATTGGAGCCAAGGGAATCAATCTGAAATCCCATTGTAGAATCTAGTCTTGTTGAGAATGTAGAGGATAAAGATTCAGATGGTTCTACCATATGATCATATTGTAGAGTCTAGAGTCTGGACTATGGTTTTTAATGAGTACTATGCTTATTTTTGGACTTTGGAGGTCATTCAGAGCTTCTTTTTTGATCTATTTTTGTGTTTTAAAGATGTATTGTACTCGGTGCTATTTTGATTATATGCATCCGGTGCTATTTTGATTATATGCACTCTTACTTTCTATGTACATGAGAAACTTTGCATATTTGTGTATAATGGCTTGGATTCATATGGATGCACATGAATATATTTTTGTTTTCAAAATTTGAATATTTTATGTATTTTTTGGTCCACCGATTTTGTGGTCCGGTTTCTTTCCGGTTCCGGTCTAGTTCAGATTTTTGGGGTCAACCAACGCAATGACCAGTCCGGCTCTTATAATATTGTTATATATTGACCATTTTTTATCATGGTTTCACTGGTTTTGGTTGTATATGAATCCAAAACGTAGAATAGTTATACAATTCCTAAAAATAACATTGGTAGATAAAGGATTAATAAAATCTCCAAATCCACAACATGCCTAACAAGATTAAATATGGCTAATTTTAAAGACAACAAATATACACTTGAGTATCTACCTCTATCTTTGCAAAAACATTTTTTTTCCAATATTTCAGGACAAACACCTCATTTATTCTCTAACCCATAAACCTATGCCAACTTGAATTATGGTAAGAGTCAAAACTCTAATAAATGTAAAAAACAATAAATACTGCCAATTTGCTTCATAATTATTTTTTCCTCTGATTAGCCTTTTGATTTGGCCATTCTTCTTTGCTATACACCTCATCTATTCTGACCCTTAAACCCATGCCAACCGGAATTAAGGTAAGGGGCAGAAACTCTTGTAACTGCACAAATCAGTAGATAAAACCAATATACTCCATATATTCTTATACTATTTTGGCCAATCTTCTTCATCCTATAACTAAAGCTGTAACAGACAGAAAAGCCATCAACAAAAACAGTGACAACTATCTCTCATTCAATCATTACTTCGTCATGTACAACCCCTGCATATGTATATGTTGCAGGGTAACTGTGATGCGACATGAAAATTGAAAAGCATGTACAATAGTTTAAACAAAAATTGTATAAAAAAGGGACAATTGAAGATGCCACTCCAAAACAGGCTAAGCCAAAAATGGATTGTGTCCACTAAATTTGGCAAACACTCCTCCATTGCTAAATATTGAAGAGTGAAATACCCAGCAAAAATGGCCATTACAGGTTTAATAGTAGCCTTAATCTTAACCAACCCACGAAGTTGCCAGAAGCAAAACTCTTGCAAAGAACGAAAAACATTTAAATAAATGTTGATCCGCATTACACATAAATAATCAAAATCATACAAAAACTAGGCTAATGATCACACCAATAGACAACGATTAATGTATTGGTTTCATATTGTAAACCTCCCATGCAATTGTTCTACCTTATTGCATGGGCCTTTCTATTGCTATCATGTTCCTGGGAATAAGCCTCGACTTCGTTTAAACTCAATTGAGGTGCCCCCATCAAATTATTTAAGTGAACTCCACTGCCAAAAGAAGTAGCAGTCTGATGTTGAGCATATGTTGCTGCTTGCTGCTACTGAAGTGCCTTAAATGTTCTGTCACCTTGAGATAGCTTACATTCTCTTTAGCATCAGGTTCTTTGACAGTGATACCCTCTACAACCTGATTCATCATTTCAAGGCCCACATTTAGCTAATATCTATCATTAGCAAGGATCTCAAGGGAAAGAATTCCTTTCCACACCAAAAATCACTGTGTAACTTCATCAAAGTTGGGATGATTTGAACACAACTAATGAAACAAAACCTGCTGCCTCTTGGGGAAAATTCATGTTTCTAACATAGTAACCATATAGTGTGTAGGAATAGTTGATGCCCAACCCATAACCCAGTAGAATCAATGAGTTGTTGATTAGCAATGTCGCTGGGTTAATTTGAAATTCCTATAACACAACCATAGTTTAGGCATAATAGAGCAGATAATCAGTTGCTTCCAACTAGTAGGATAAAAAAAAATTTCCAAGGAGACAAAATTGCATTTGTAGATGCATCACTTGCATGACAAGCAGGAAGTACCCTTTCCAACTTATAACAAATTCGGTGATACAAAGGCTCCATCTGTCATCCTAGTAATGGAAGCCAAGGGTGCAACCAACCATGCACATGAATTAGCACAGATTCTTGGCAAGAATCCCAAGAATCTATTGTTGCTGCTAATTTAAGCATCACCATCACCATCACCATTTGTTCAAGAAAGGTATGGAGTGTGGAAGCTGGTAGTAATGTCTCCCCATGTTTCCAGTAATTGTAACATAGGTTCAGGGTCCTTGGCTCCCAAGTAGTTATAGCATTTATTCTCACTGCTGGAAGGAAAACCTCTGAGAACAAGAGTGTAACAAGTCGATGCAGTATGTTCCATTTCTGCATATATGCTATAGTGACAGGGTTCATCCACTTGCAGAAGCCTCTATCACAAAGCTATATCTCTAAATCCTGATATGGATGTTGACGTGGTTCCTAGCCTTGAAAAACTCTTATCAACAATGGTAAAGAAAAATGCAGATGCAATACAAGACAAATTACAGAGCTGATTAATATTTGGCTTGCAAATTCTCAAAAATGGCACCACAAGGGATTCCACCATCATGGAACCTGTAACAACACTCTTTGAAACTCTATCCAATGTTACCATATTATTCTCTATGGTCTCTAGTTACTCAGCCTCTTTCTGTAGTCATTCCTTTTCTTTTTGATATATTGCCACAGAGTTCCTTTCATTCCTTAAATTCTGATCAAACTTATAAACATCTACCTTTTCCATATCTGACTTCACACTTGAGGGCCTCTCTTATCAATCACTTTTTGTACCACCTCAATCCCCTACTGTTTTTGAACTAAAAGCTCTTCAGCCATGATTTAGTCTTTGTTGTTGCTCTGGTTGTCCTTCGACGAAAGCTTCTCTATCCCTTGGTGTTTAAGCTCTTTCATATTTTCAACATGTTCATCAAAAGGCAAACCAATAGATGTCTCTCAAAATCATTAAAATCCATACCCATAGTCTTTGGTCTCAACTCCACCTCGATCAGAATGGCTATACACTGCTTATTCCTTCCAAGCCCACTCCCCTATAACCAAACAGCAAACAGAAAATTTACAGTCCTTCCTATAAGGCTTTGGAAATGGACTTCCCATACTGGACACAACAGCTCACTAATTTGCTGCATATAATGGAATCTTTAGAAATTGAAAACAGTGAGCTTCATGCAGAAGTTACAGTCAAGCAGCTAGTTTTTGAACTGAAAAACTAAGAAAATGTCCACCTTCAAAACCCACTAGGTTACCCTCTTGCTCTCCATATCTCGAACATCAAACATATGCAAGAGAAATGAGAGAACAACAGTCCATGTTTAAATAGAAAAATGAGACATAGCAGCAAGCCCTTAACTCTTGGGTACAGGTGGTCCAGAAAAGGGGGCAGCAACCCCCCCACAACATTTCTTGCCAGAGTTGAGGAGGTTGTACAAGCCAATTTAAATGAGGCATCCCTTGACTCCTACCCCCACTCCATCCAACAGCAAACACATATGCTCTCCATATCTTGGACATCAAACATATGCAAGAGGAATGAGAGGACAACAGGTCCTGTTTAAACAGAAAAATGAGACATAGCAGCAAGCCCTTAACTCTTGGGTACAGGTGGTCCAAAAAAGGGGGCAGCAACCCCCCCACAACATTGCTTGCCAGAGTTGAGGAGGTTGTACAAGACAATTTAAATGAGGCATCCCTTGACTCTTGCCCCCACTCCATCCAACAGCAAACCCATATGCCTACCCTTGGCTCCTGCTCCATGAACCATTGGTTCAATGAGGAATGAAAAACTTTCCATCAACATGTCTACTTCACCTTCATACATGATCCCCCATCTTTCCAAATGTAAAACTTACCATCACCTCCTCCGTTGTAAGAAGCAAGCATTCCTCTCACTAAGGAGACGTGAACTTTGCATGACCCTTCCCCACTCCCTCAAAACCTTCTAGCATACCTTATTCCCTAAATGACACACACCCTCCCTTCCAATCTAGACCCTCAGGCCATGTTCTCCCATACGACTTCCTCGAACAACCCCCCACCTATATCCCCTCCCTCCCTCCATGCCATCTCTTCTTTGAAAGAGACATCAAAGGGCTGCCAGGGTTACAAGCACTAGTAGAGCAGCTTACAAGGAAGGCCTCCAAGCCAAGTACCTCAAGCACAAAATCCATTCTCTCAATTCAAACATTGTTGACTTATTCAACCATGTGGTTTGCTGTAGTTTCACCCACTCTTGGACCAAACACATCATTCACCCAATCCACAAATCAAGGAACAATTGCAGCCTAAGCAACTACCAAACCTCATGGTTGAGCACACTTTCTCCAAACTGTATTCCACAATCCTATATCTATGGCTTTCAGATGAGCTAGAGAGTCACCACCTCAAGGCCAAAGGGCGGGCCAATTTCCACCTGGAGTATCAAACAACTAATCACATATTCACACTTAGAGCCATTATCGAGGAGGCTCACTGCCACTTTTCAAAAGTCTTCTATTGCTTTGTGGTCTTTCAAAAAGCATTCAACACAATACTAATAGAGGCTCTATTTCAGTAGCTTCATGATATTGGCATCTCAAAAACCCTTCGACCCTCCTAGCTACCATCATGCGTCCTTGGTTGTCTCCACACGTCACATGGCCTCTCTGACTACATCCAAAGTACCATTTGGATCAAGTAGGGGTGCCCCCTATCTCCGACCCTCTTTGGGATCTACATTGATGAGCTAGAGTCATTTCTCAATGAGCACATCCAAGAGGGTGATGGTTTCCTTCTTCATCAAGTGTTGATTTCCATGCTCCTTTTGTTGATAACTTGATCCTACTCGCCTCCATACCTAAGGGCTTACATAGACAGATTGATGCCCTCACTAGTTTTTGTGACATTCAACAATTGATGGTCAACCTCGATAAAACCAAGGTTATGATCATCAATGCATCGAATAACTTTCTCGCCACCTTGTGTTTCTTATTCCAGGTGGAGGAGATCGAGGTCATGACAATGTACACCTACTTGGGGGTCCAGTTTGTGGGGCCTTGTTTTGGCATGCCACAAGCCCTCACACCCCTACTCAATAAAGGGGTACAGCTCTCTCGCCCTCTTCAAGTGACATAAACGTTTTCAAGACATCATCCAAGATTCATCACTTGAAGATGATTATCAGACCTACAGTTTTATATAGTTCAAAGATCTGGGGATTGAGATTGCAGCAGAACGACTAGGACCTAACTAAGAGAATCCAAATCATATTTCTAAATCGCATCATCCGATGCAAACATATAGTCCCCCAACCTATTGTTCAGGCAGAGTTCTGTTGAGATTTGGGTGCCTTGGAAAGTGGTCCCCTTTGTTAGAATATGATGGATGTGCTCGTTTTACCATAGACAATATCACTATTGTCACCCAACCATAGGCCAAAGCCACCCTCCAAGCACCTTAACCTTGACAGAGAATCATCCCGGAAGCAAACCGTAGGCTAGATATCCAAACAAGGGTGGCACACCTTTCTCCAAGGATAGTGCACCAAACAAGAGCTGATTAGATAGTCCAAACCATAACCAAGAGATAGTCCAAGCCAAAACGTAATCTGCTAGCTGCAGCAACTGCAACGGCAGCTCTCCAAACTTGCACACAAACTGGCTAACTACAGTGCGCACAAGTGAGCTCTGCAGTTCTGAGAATGCCTGCCAAAATGAAGACTAGCCTACTGTATTTATACTAAATCTAGAAAACTGTCTGGGCCGACTTCTCATTCTGGGTGCCTATTTACTCAGTATATAATATTTCCTTTAGCCGACTTGCTCTCTTGGAGGCTAATAACCTAATACAAGTTATCCTCTTGAGCCGACTTGTCTTCTAGGGTTATTAGCCAACTAATTAGGGTTTCTTATTGCTTCCCATAATATTATATTCTCGTCAGGTTTACACGTGGAGGAAAATACCTCCCGCGACTACCATAATATCAACACTCCCTCCTAGCTAGGGAGGTATTGAAGGTAATGGTCTTGAGCACAAACATACCATTCACCTGGTAGCATCAACATAGTCGTATAGACTATCTCATGACTAGATCATGAGCACCATCATCACTATCAGTGTCATCAGCTGCATCATCTCTCGAAACCATACTCCATCTAAGTAATCAGACATGATGCTAGATAAGTCACTCACTCCACAAAGTAACACAAAAGCCATCCTTCTAATCCGAACATATGTCCTAGAAGAATAAATGTCCTGAACCATTTTCCGTCTGGGAAATCTCTGTCCATTGATCATCCATCTAGATGATAATCATTTCCAACACTATTGATAGTCTTCAAGGCAATCGAAACAATATCATGCAATAGAACACAACTTTGTCTATCCATAGTAGTACAAAACTACAATCCATTGGTACACTGCCACACCAAGTAGCACACAGTTACTTGATCAATAACATATATTCACAATCAGTGGAACACATCCACCATTGTAGTATACATTTACTTTCCAGAGACATACAGTCTCCATAACAATCATATCATCTGGTATCAACCTGCACAGAAAACATTGTTATGATATAAACTGAATCATCTGGGCCATTCTTCCACTAACATCTGTGAGATCTGGAAGAGCATCTGTGCTCAGAAGGTTAAACATCAATGATGTGCTATCTAGAATATTATTCTCAAGCAAAGAAGAATAATTGTCTCAATTTCTGAGCCTGGACCATTCACCTATCTGGGCCATTCCTCCGGCAGTAAACAAAGTGCAACCTGGAGAGAATGAATCTTCCCTAGGAATGTCTATCCCTGATTGTTGAACCTGAACCATTCGCTTATCTGGGCCATTCCTCCAACACTCAACAAAGTGCAACCTAGAGAGAATGAATCTGCCATAGGGAATGAATGTCCAGACCATTTCCTAAGGAAATGATTGTCCTGCACCAACCTCCAAATCGGACCATTCTCCGAAACTGCTCACAATTGTGAGCTTTGAAAGAATGATTATCCGGCGAGGCAGACCAGTCTTCTTGACCACTACTAAGAGTGACCATCAAGAAGAGAGACTGTCCTAGACCATTCCCCATGTTAAACACAATGGGAAATCGTTGTCAATGGTAAATCAACAATCCATCAAACCATTTTCATTACGAAAATGACTATTCGATCTGGACCATTTTCTGAACTGGAAAATGCCTGTCCGTCAGAAATCTCAAACCACTTTCCGGAATGGAAAGGAACTACTCATCCTGGACCATTTTTCGAACTGAAAAATGACTATCCATAAATCAATAACACATCAGTGCTCCCTCCCAACCTAGCAGTCATCTCTTCCTTTTTGATGCAGGAGCATCCCTCACGACAAGCAAAACCAATGTGGAATCAAAAGACAGCTGGAAGACATCCAGTGCAAGTTCTTGAATTTTAAAATTTCCCCTTGAAATTGATGCGCTGAATATAAATGAGATCATTTAATTTAGGCGCCTTGGTAACAATGTGATCAGACCTCGAGCCATACGCTTTCATCTGAAGATAGACAGAGGCATTTATAGTAGCAGTTGCAGGTAGATAGAATTGAATTCTTAGATTAGACAATTTTAGAGCGCAGGAGGCAAACTGAATATAGACACCCTCATTTGTATTATTGTAACATTAGCAACAGGAGTTAGGAGAAGAATCAAGAGCATAGGAGAATAGCAGAGAGTTGTAGAAAACACCAATGTACAGATCTTGAATTAATAGAAGAAGTTGATTCAGATTCATGGTGGTTGTGTTATTCTCTATGTATCTGTGTTAAATGCTCTGGTTATGAACATTTCTTCCTGTTATGCATTTGTTGTTATGCTGAGTGTATGATTTCATGTGTCGAGATTGAAGTCTGAGAGGAAGTGAATGAGTTACAATCATTTCTTTGCTTGAACAAGGATTCCTGCAAGGAGTGCAGTTGAAGTCGTCCGCAAGGGAGTGCGTTGATAGAAGACTTAGAGAGATAGCTTTTGTTCTCATTCATCGTGAAAGTGAGTTGCTAGAGCCATGCAAGGAGTGTGTAGGCTAAGGAGAGCCTCAGTCGTGACACTGAGCAGAAGTATTGAAGGACTACTATTGTAGGTGTGCACAGAGTCTAAAGATCTCAATACTTAGGAGTGTTCAAGAACTGCCACAAGAAGTGCGTGCAAAGAACTTTGTTGAGGTTGAAGTCATTTAGTAAGGCTCAGGAAGGAATAGACCTTCGAGTTACTGAAGATTAAGTGTAGAGAAGCTATTGTCAGAAGTCGGAGAGAAGAGTTGCAGGTTGGCAAATCGGCGAAGGAATCTTGTGAAGAGATCCTCTCTTTCACCTCGTGGATTATATAAGGAGGAATGGACGATCGAAATCCTCTGAGGAGATTTTGCGAAGTTCCGAGGATCGTCAGATCTGCAGAGGCACAAGGAGGTTACGGCGAGAAGGTTCCGAAGTAGCGAGAGGTTGTGAGCCGTCCATCTGAGGAGGACAGGTGTCAGAGATCGGTGATCTTGCGAACTCGGGAGTTCACAGGGTGAACGCCCAAGTGTTTGGTGTTAAAAGTCGTGAGGCGCGAGGTAGCGAAGCAGTGAAGTGGTGAGAAGATCGGAACCGTCCATTTGAGAAGGCCAGGTGGCAGGGATCTAGAGATCTCACGAACTCGGGAGTTTTTAGGTTTAGAACCCAAGTGTTGGGTATTCAAAGTCGCGAGTACGCAAGGAGCGAGAAGATAATAACCATTGGATCTGGATCGTAGGGGGACCGTTGGATCTATGCGAGGGATCATGTCTCAGGATCTCGCAAGAAAAGGTTTGGGGATTTGAGCACGGGGATCGCAAGGTTGCGAGAAGGCGAAATCCCGATAGCTGGAGGATAGTGTGGGCGATAGTGGAACGTGAGTGGAGTACAGGTGGCACAAAGGATTTTTCGAGTTGCGAAGTGCCAAGGAGACGAGATTCGTGTGGACGTTGAGTTGCGAAGTGTCGAGGAGCCGAGATTCGTGTGGATGCCGAGTCACGAAGTGCCGAGGGGCCAAGATTTGCGTGGACGCGTGGTGGAGCATAAGGTGGGACCGCGCAGCCAAAGGGTGGACACGTGTTGCCTAGAGACAGGAGTCAATACTCCGTTGAATTCTCGCATCTCGGGGACTCACAGACTAGGAGGGTGAAAACTCGACCGTCCAAACGGCGAGGTTGCAAGGTTGCGAGAGGCGCTAACAGTTAAGCCTAGCCTACGGTTGCATGTGGAAGGAGCTATACCTGTATCGCTAGATCGGGTATCGCAAGAATTGAAGGGAAGAGTTGGAGATTTTAAGTCCCGAACTCGCGAGCAAGTGATATTGAGCTGATCTCCCGGTAGTAATGGGGAGACCTCGGAAGATTGTTGTGGGTGCAGATTTCCCGATAGGGAAATAGAAGAACCTTCGAGTTCTTCGAGCCGAGAAGAAGAAGGTCCTATGGGAGCGGACGTGCCCATGACTGGCGTGCCTGCGTCAAGTGGTATCAGAGCATAGAAAAGTTTCTTTGCTTTCTGTAGTAGAGGAAAAGGAGAATTCACCATGCCGCCAAGGAGAAGAGGTAGACAATCACCCGATCCAGAGGAGGAAAGGGAATTGTCCAGAGGAAGAGAAATGTCCATAGAAAGAGGTAGGCAAGGACAGAATCCAGACGTGGAGAGAGGAATGCGAAATCTTCATGCCAGAATGGAAGGCATGGAGATAAGACAAAGACGAAACGCTGATGTAGGAGATATCAGTGAATCCGAGGATGAAGGTGATGCTGGACATGAAGAAGAAGAAATCCCAGCAGAAGATGCATCCAATGAGTGTTTAATTAACGCTATCGCTCGGATGGGTTCGAAAACAAAGATGGACATACCAACTTATGAAGGGAGTCTAGATGCAGAAGAGTTGCTAGACTGGATTAGAACTCTTGACACTTACTTCGATTATGAAGATATCGAAGAAGACAAGAAGATTAGACATGCTGTCACAAGATTAAAAGGACATGCAGCATTGTGGTGGGATGAACTGCAAGATGACAGGCATTGCCAAGGCAAGCAAAAGATTAAGAGCTGGGACAGGATGATTGCAAAGATGAAGGCAAAATTCATTCACAGGGATTATCAAATTTCTCTGTTCAGGAGAATGCAGAACCTGAGACAGAAGCTGATGACAATGAAGGAGTATATTAAGGAATTTTACAGGTTGAATTTCAGAGCAGGTCATCGCGAAAGAAATGATGAAAAGGTGGCCAAGTATATGAATGGCCTGAGGTATGAAATTCAGGATGAACTAAATTTGGCAACCATCCGAATGGTGGAGGATGCTTACCAATTGGCTCTGAAAGCTGAGGAGAAGCTGAGCCGTAAACAAAATCAGAGGGGCAGAGGCAGGAGTCAGCCCAAAGGCAAATCGGTTGCCCAAGATAAATACCAGAAGCCCAAGGATGATTGGAAGAAACCTTAGACTCAGACAGAGAGAGGTGGAAGTTCGCAGCGAGGGCGATATGCTGAGCAAAGAGAACAACATACTGAGCAGAGAGGAGGATATGCTGATAATAATAGGTTTCCTCGTACCAGAGGTAGAGGAAGAGGAAGAGGTGGAGTAATCACATGCTACACATGTGGAAAGAATGGGCACAAGTCATTTGACTGTCCAGATAGGAAGAAGGATGGAGGAGAAGCTCACATTGCCGAAGCACAAAGGCGAGATGTTGAGACAGATTACGCTGAAGGCGGAAGATCGTTCGTGATGCAAAAAGTCCTTTTGACGCCAAAGAAAGAGATGGAGAACTCGGCGCAGAGGAACAGTATTTTTAGGACTACTTGCAAGACCAAAGGTTGGGCGTGAAAGGTTATTGTGGACAGTGGAAGCACAGATAATCTCATTTCAACTGAGATGGTGGAAAAGCTGGAGCTGGAGACAACTGATCACCCGAATCCATACAAAGTTTCATGGCTACAGAGGGGAAATCAGGTAAATGTCACTAAACAGTTCTTAGTTGACATTAAGATAGGAGGATACAATGATAGGATTTTGTGTGATGTTATTCCTATGGATGTCTATCATTTATTGTTGGGTAGGCCATGGCAATATGATAGAAATGTGATTCATGATGGGAGGAAGAATACATATACCCTAGAAAAGAATGGGAGAACTCACATGTTGTGTCTAATTGAGGATAAAGGAGTGAAGCAGGAGGTGAATAACATAGTACTTCTCATGAGTGGGAAAGAACTTCTTACAGAAGTTAAGAAGAAGGAGGATCCACAATTCTTTGTGGTCAGAAAACCAAAAATTGTTCTGACTAGCACAAGAGTGGATGATTTTCCAGAAGAAGTTCAGGAACTGCTGGAAGAGTTCGTTGATATTGTAGTGGACAAATTACCTCGTTTGTTGCCACTAATGAGAAGTGTGAGTCACCATATAGACCTCATACTAGGAGCTAATTTTCCAAACAAAGCCGCATACAGATTGACGCCACAAGAGAATGAAGAGGTTAAAAGATAGGTCCAGGAGTTGTTGGACAAAGGCTTGGTCAGGGAAAGCTTGAGTCCGTGTGTTGTTCCAATAGTACTCAGTCTGAAGAGAGACGGAGGCTGGAGGATGTGCACTGATTCAAGGGTGATAAACAAGATAACCATCAGGTATAGATTCCCATTGCCAAGAATGGATCATTTGATGGATTGCTTAAGTGGAGAAATTTTTTTTTCAAAGATAGATTTGAAGAGTGGATATCATCAGATTCATATGAGAGAAGGTGACGAATGGAAAACAGCATTCAAAACAAACGAAGGTTTGTATGAATGGCTTGTCATGCCGTTTAGCTTGACGAATGCACCAAGTACCTTTATGAGGTTGATGAATGAATTCCTGAAAGAATTTATCGGGAAATTTGTCATTGTGTATCTGGATGACATATTGGTTTTCAGCAAGACAAAGGCTGAACATTTGAAGCATTTGGCTATTGTGATGAAGAGATTACAGTAGGAGAAGTTGTTGATAGACATGAAGAAATCCACGTTTATGAAGACAGAGCTAATTTATTTGGGGTTTGTTATATCTGCAAATGAACTAAGGATGGATCCAGATAAGGTGGAGGTAATCAAGAATTGGCCATCACCGAGAAATATTTTCGAAGTGAGGAGTTTTCATGGACTGGCTAGTTTCTACCAAAAACTCATCAGGAATTTCAGTGGAATTAGTGCAGCAATGATGGACATAGTGAAGAAAAGACATAAATCTTTTCACTGGACTAAAGAGGCTGAGAAGAGTTTCAATTTGTTGAAATGAAAGATTACAGAGCAACCAATTCTGGTGTTGCCATATTTTCAGAAAACATTCCAGGTGAAATGTGATGCAAGTGGGTTTTCCATAGGAGCGTTCTTGAGCTAGGAAGACAGGCCGATTGCATATTTCAGCGAAAAGATGAATGAGGCAAAAGAAAAGTACTCCACATATGATAAAGAATTTTATGCCATCATACAGGCATTGAAGAAATGGAGACACTATTTGATTCCAAAAGAATTTGTTTTATATAGTGATAACCATGCATTACAATTTGTGACTCAACAAGAAAAGTTGAATCAGAGGCATGTTAAGTGGGTTGAATACATGAAAAATTTCACTTTTGTGATAAAACATATTTCTGGTACTGCTAACAAAGTTGTTGATGCTTTGAGCAGGAAGTGTTTGCTATTACAGGAGTTCAAAGTCAGGACATTAGGCTTTGATGATCTTAAGGACATGTATGTCGATGATCAATATTTCAAGGAAGCTTATGAAGCAACTAAGAATCCAGTTCTCAGAGACAGAAGTCAGTGGATAGAGTATGTGATCCAGGATGGATTGTTGTTCAAAGGCAATCAACTGTGTATTCTGAATTGCTCCATGAGGGAGAATTTGTTGAAAGATAAACACAGTGGAGGATTGGATGGACACTTTGGCCATGATAAGACATTTGCAAAGCTGATCGATTCATACTTTTGGCCAGGGATGCGGTCAGAAGTCAAGAAGTTTGTGGACAGATGCAGGATTTGCCAGCATTCAAAAGGAAGAAAGCAGAATACGGGTTTTTATCAGCCATTACCCATACCTGAGAAGCCATGGGATGAAATTAGCATGGATTTTGTATTGGGATTGTCGAGGACACAAAGAGGTGCCGATTCAATATTTGTAGTAGTTGACAGGTTTTCTAATATGGCACACTTCATTCCATGCTAGAAAACCAGCGATGCGACTCACATCGCAAATTTGTTTTTCAAGGATATTGTTCGACTTCATGGATTGCCGAAAAGCATAGTCTCGAACAGAGACACAAAATTCATAGGGCATTTCTAGAGAGCATTGTGGAAGAAGCTGGGGACTAATTTGATGTTTAGTTCTGCTTATCATCCTCAGACGGATGGACAGACAGAAGTGGTCAACAGGAGTCTGGGAGACTTGTTGAGGAGCTTGGTGACAGAGCACCATAGCAGCTGGGATAGCATATTACCGCAAGCAGAGTTCACATACAATGATTCAGTGAACAGGAGCACAGGAAAAATTCCATTTCAGATTGTATATGGAATGCAGTCGAGAGGAGTTTCTGAATTGAGGGATTCAGAACAAACTGATACCAGTAGTGCTAGCGCAGGAGGATTCGTTAAAGCGATGAAGGAACTTCACAGCCAGGTGAAGGAGCGACTATTGAAGTCAAGTCAGGAGTACAAGCGTAGAGCAGATCAGCATCGGAGACAAATTCAGTTTGAAGTTGGTGATCTGGTTCTGGCACATTTGAGGAAGGAAAGGTTCCCGAGAGGAACATACAACAAGCTGAAGATGAAGAAAATTGGGCCATGCAAGGTCTTGAAGAAAATGGGACAGAATGCTTATGAAATTGAGTTACCAGATGGCATTGGAATATCTCCGATATTTAATGTTTTAGATTTATATCCATATAAAGCTGATGAAGCAGGAGCAGAAGGTGATGATCATCCAGAGGTCCAGTGGCAGAAGCAGATGCCAGTTGCAGAAAAGCCACAGATGGAGCAGATACTGAATCAACGAGTGGGTAAGAAAACCAGAAGGAAAGAGTATTTTGAATATTTGGTCAAATGGAAGGGACATCTAGTTGAAGATGACAGCTGGGAGACTGAAGCAAAAATTTTGAAGCATCGACATACCGTGCAGAAGCTCATGGATAGGAGCCCATGCAAATTTTCAAGCGAGGGAGTATGATGCAGGAGCATCCCTCATGACAAGCAAAACCAACGTGGAAGCAGAAGACAGCTGGAAGACGTCCAGTGCAAGTTTTTGAATTTTAAAATTTCCCCTTGAAATTGATGCGCTGAATATAAATGAGATCATTTAATTTAGGCACCTTGGTAAGAATGTGATCAGACCTCGAGCCATATGCTTTCGTCTGAAGATAGACAGAGGCATTTATAGTAGCAGTTGCAAGTAGATAGAATTGAATTCTTAGATTAGACAATTTTAGAGCGCAGGAGGGAAACCGGATATAGACACCCTCATTTTTATTATTGTAACATTAGCAACAGGAGTTAGGAGAAGAATCGAGAGCATAGGAGAATAGCAGAGATTTGTAGAAAACACCCATGTACATATCTTGAATTAATAGAAGAAGTTGATTCAGATTCATGGCGGTTGTGTTATTCTCTATGTATGTGTGTTAAATGCTCTGGTTATGAACATTTCTTCCTGTTATGCATTTGTTGTTATGCTGAGCGTATGATTTCATGTGTCGAGATTGAAGTCTGAGAGGAAGTGAATGAGTTACAATCGTTTCTCTGCTTGAGCAAGGATTCCTGCAAGGAGTGCAGTTGAAGTCGTCCGCAAGGGAGTGCGTTGACAGAAGACTCAGAGAGATAGATTTTGTTCTCATTCATCGTGAAAGTGAGTTGCTAGAGCCATGCAAGGAGTGCGCAGGCTAAGGAGAGCCTCAGTCGTGACACTGAGCAGAAGTATTGAAGGACTACTGCTGTAGGTGTGCACAGAGTCTAAAGATCTCAATACTTAGGAGTGTTCGAGAACTGCCGCAAGAAGTGCATGCAAAGAACCTTGTTGAGGTTGAAGTCATTTAGTAAGGCTCAGGAAGGAATAGACCTTCGAGTTACTGAAGATTAAGTGCAGAGAAGTTGCTGTCAGAAGTCGGAGAGAAGAGTCGTAGGTTGGCAAAGCGGCGAAGGAATCTCGTGAAGAGATCCTCTTTTTCACCTCGTGGATTATATAAGGAGGAACGGATGGTCGAAATCCTCTGAGGATATTTTGCGAAGTTTCAAGGATTGTCAAATCTGCAGAGGTGCAAGGAGGTTACAGCGAGAAGGTTCCGAAGTAGCGAGAGGTTGTGAGCCGTCCATCTGAGGAGGACAGGTGTCAGAGATCGGTGATCTCGCGAACTCGGGATTTCGTAGGGTGAACGCCCAAGTGTTTGGTGTTAAAAGTCGTGAGACATGAGGTCGCAAAGCGGCGAAGTGGTGAGAAGATCGGAGCCGTCCATTTGAGAAGGCCAGGTGGTAGGGATCTAGATATCTCGCAAACTCGAGAGTTCGCAGGTTTAGAACCCAAGTGTTGGGTATTCAAAGTCATGAGTACGCGAGGAGCTAGAAGATAATAACCGTTGGATATGGATCGTAGGGGGACCGTTGGATCTATGCGAGGGATCGTGTCTCGGGACCTCACAAGAAAAGGTTCGGGAATTTGAGCACGGGGATCATGAGGTTGCGAGAAGGTGAAATCCCGACAGCTGGAGGATAGTGTGGGACATAGTGGAATGTGAGTGGAGTACAGGTGGCACAAAGGATTCGCCAAGTTGCGAAGTGCCGAGGAGCCGAGATTCGTGTGGACACCAAGTTGTGAGGTGCAGAGGAGCTGAGATTCATTTGGACGCCAAGTTGTGAAGCGCTGAGGGGCCGAGATTCACGTGGACGCGTGGCGGAGCATAAGATGGGACCGCGCAGCCGAAGGGTGGACACGTGTTGCCTGGAGACAGGAGTCAATACTCCGTTGAATTCTCACATCTCGGGGACTCACGGACTAGGAGGGTGAAAACTCGACGGTCCAACCAGCGAGGTTGCGAGGTTGCGAGAGGTGCTAATAGTTATGCCTAGCCCACGGTTGCATGTGGAAGGAGCTATACTTGTATCGCTAGATCGGGTATCACAAGAATTGAAGGGAAGAGTTGGAGGTTTTAAGTCCCGAACTCGTGAGCAAGCGATATTGACCTGATCTCCCAGTAGTAAAGGGGAGACCTCGGAAGATTGTTGTGGGTGCAGATTTCCCGATAGGGAAACAGAAGAACCTTCGAGTTCTTTGGGCCGAGAAGAAGAAGGTCCTGTGGGAGCGGACGTGCCCATGACTGGTGTGCCTATGTCACTTTTTCAATAAGGAAGTCGTCTCCACGAGCTCCAACTTGAGTATGCAAACTCTTTCATCTTGGACAGAGGCTTTACCAAAATGTCTGTTTATCTGCTCATCTGTGGAGATATATATATTGGAGAACCACTTCTCTTTTCTGGACTTCATCATGGAGAATTTAATGCTTGATCTCAATGTACTTCGGTCTTTCTGGAACACTGGTTTTTCTCTGAAGGCTTCATATAGCTTTGATCATTGCAGTATATCATAGTTGAATTCAGCTCCTTTGTTTTATTGATTCGAAAATGGATCCAGAGGCCTGATAGGGCTTGAAAAATGCTCAAAAATGAAAGTGCTCGGAATGAGACGAAACCTATGCCATTGCGTCTGTCTCGTCTTCCTAATTTTGGCGGTATATTTACTTCGTCAAACGGAGTCCATATGGAGAAGATATCGCGTTCTGTCCGAAAAGGCAAACAGGGAAAAAAGGGGGATGACTGTGCAGTCCGTACAGGCCACGTGGCACGTACGTATAGCTGGCGTGGCATGTCCGTACAGCTGACGTGGGCCAACCAGGAGGAGACACGTGGCAGATCGTACAGAGGACACGTGGCATCACCAGGACGCGACACGTGTCAGGTGATTTTGGCACATTTGGCGTACGTTCGGACCAATTATGAGGTGACACATGTCACCACTCACAGGGTGACACATGGCAGGATGACGTCAGCATGATGACGTGGCAGCTGACGCGGAAACTGACTGGGCAGTACGGCAAGGACACGTGGTAGCATGGCAGTGAGACAAATGGAAATACGGCGGTTGACATGGCACACACGTGGGCCAATCAGGCGTTGACATGTGTCCAGTTTTCATTGGTTGAAAAGGGTGTCGCGTGGCCCAATCCTGGGCTGCCACGTGGTACCCCATCATTGGTTCGATGATTTATATACAAAACTTTGTTTGGCATTCACCGAGGTCGAACCCGTGACCTCCGAACAGGGAAAGGACCCACATATTCAGGCTAACCGGGTTGCCGGCGGGCGTTACTTGTTAATCAAACGGCGGTAAAATGTTTTAAAGTTGTTTAATGGTATGAACCGGCGGCAAAAGGGCTGGGGCTTAGCCCCAGCCCTCGGCATCAACCACATAACCGTAACCGTAACCATTGGCATATTTTTCGGCGCGGGGTTTGTTGTAACATTCGGCCCATGGTCCGATGGAATCCCACAAGAACTAGGCCGTTACACCATTTAAATGCGCGGGAATATTGTTAACAGTTGGCCCGTGGCCATATGAAACGGACAAGGAACCGGGAGCTGGGCGAGAATGGGGTGGCCAGCGCATAGCGCTTGGCCACATGGCCCCCCATGCGACCAACCAAAGGGGCGCGCGCGCTCAGGGATCGGGGGCTACGGCCCAATCAATTATTAAAAGTGGGTTTTTAATAAAGTATTTGGTTTTTATTGTTTAAAATGCCTATTATTAATGGATTTTCTCCATTTTTGGGGGATATTGGGCATTTTTGGAGGCCAGAATCTTGGAGGAAGTTGGGGATGTGGAACCAACTCCTTTACTATATAAACCAGGCCTGTTTGAGGCCAATGGACAGTCATTCAGAGCAGAGTTATGCTGGAAGAAATCCAAGCCAAAGTCAGTTTGATGCAGGGAACCCTTTGAGGTGGAAACGTTGTTGGATCGTTTCTGGGAGCTTGGAGCATCAGTTTTGCATGCCGTTTCTTTTGCAGGGTTCTTGATATCTGGGACAACAAGACCAGATCAGTCTTGTAGCCTTTGGGCATTGCTGAGATGTAATTTTGAGCACTTGAGCAGAAATAAAGAAGCCTTCCCCATAGGAAAAAGGCCCGGAGACGTAGGCAAACATTGTGCCGAACTCCATTATCAACCTGCGTTCTTATGGTTTGCTGTTCATTATTATTTTCAGATCTTCATATGTGTATTTGACTGAAATAATCCTCTTCTTTCCTCATTCTTTCATTAAATTCTCAAATGGTTAAATTATTCATGCAAGTTTAAAACTCAACCATAATCATTGAAAAGATCCTGCCAGATCATTTATGCTAGCTCATAACATCGTGGCAAGGCTCAAACTGGAACATATCCATGTGGCACTTCTTCTTTCATCATGAGAGTTTGTCATGGATTAGCAATCCATCATCCTGGACTTCTGAGTAACCATTCTGACTTTTATCATAGAATATTTTCACCACGCTTATGTTGTGCATTGAAGGCTCTGTACCAAGTTGTTTGAATCCATACAAGATCTTCTTTCATCTACATACAAGGATCTCTTTCTGGTATACCTCAAAGCCTTTAGGTTGCTCTACATGTAAACTCCAACCTATGGATATTGCGAACGATATACTGGCTCATGTAGAGGTATGTATGGTTTACTGGAACAAGCAATTATCATAGCCTTCTCCCTCCATATGGGAGAACCTCTAGTTTTGGATCTTACATTCATAAGTCTTCCATACACTGTTCTTCATCACAACTTTTAGTTCCTCTGCTTGATTGCTTTTATTGAGTTCAGATCAGGCTGGTAGTCTTGTGATTCTCGGTATAATGACTGGTTGTTCTGGCTTTTCTTTTTTTCTTGGAATCTTCATGTTCTTCTTCATGTTTCCTTTTAGCTCTTGGGTCCATGGAGTTTTCTATAGATTCCATGCCCTGAATATTCCAACTTCTTCCTTTCATCATGGGATCATGGATGTGTATGGACAACCAGGGATACTTTAAGGCTTTTTTTTCAAAGAAGACTTCTTCTAAAGGCATATTGAACACGTACCTATTTTTCATGGCTGCTACCATGGATATATACTTCATCATCTTCAATGGATCATAGGATTATCTCCCTCCTAATCCTTGCTTCAGTATGAGTGCATGTTTCTCTTTTGGAATTATGTAATCAGCTCCCTCCATCTAACATAATCCACACTTTTGTCTGCATCCTTCTTGCCTTCTGCAAAGTGTCAAAAGTCTTTCTCCAATTTCCTCTTGATTGTTGACTTCTTTATGTCTTTACTTCTTCTAGGTTTCTTCAAGATTGATTCTGATTTCGTCTTATCTTGCAGTTGTTACTTATGTAATAACTTCCACATGAATTTTTATTTGGGGTTGTTGATGTACTTCATCCTTTCATGTGTATTGTCTGACTTGTAGTCATAGTGATCACAATCCTTATCTTGTTGTTCTTCCATAGGTAAGTTTCTCTTGGAACATATTATCTTCTAGGAAAATAGATATGTAAGATATGTACAGAAAACAAGGTATATACAAGAACTATGAAGAGTATTGTTACCTTGTCTCAGAAGAAGAAGTTTGTTTCATCCTGCTTAGTCTTCTTTGTAGGTTCCATTTCTTCAGCAACTGATGCTTCGTGTGTTTCCTTCCTTTTCTTTAGCTCGGGACAATAATTCTTGTAGTGACCATATTTTCGACAATTGAAGCATTGTATTTCTGACATGTCTTTCTCTTGATTTGGCTTCTTCCTTGAGCCAAACTTCCTTTTGTTTCTAAAATTCTTGAATCTTGTTGTGAAGGCTTGATCATCGTATTTCTTTTGAGGTTTCTCTTTTGCACTAATCCTTGATTCTTCTTGTGCACAACAAGTCCAAAGTTCTTCAAATGTAGGATACTCCTTCCTTGTGTTCATGCTTGCGGAAAATGCATCCCATGTCTTGGGAAGACCATTGAGTACTATATTTACTAGTTCCTTCTCTAAGATGATCTCTTCAATAGCTTGTAGTTGATATCTTAACTGAGAGATCCTCACAAAGTATGATGTTATGTTGTCATCATCATTCATCTTCATGTCACGGATCTCATTCTTCAGACTCATTACTTGTCCAATGTTTCTGACTAAGAAGAGGTTTGTTAGAGAATCCTACATCTTTTTAGATGAATCAAGATGGGAGATGTAGAGTATCAAGTTGTCTTTTATAGAGTCCACTATGATACTCATGGCATTGATTTCACTGTCTTTGAACTTCTCCATAAATGCAACGTTCTGCGGTTCCTTCTCTTTCCTTCTTCAAACTCTGGTTCCATGATCTTTCCTTTCATGATATCCAGCACTTTATTCTTGGCAAGGATGAGGTCAATCCGTGTCTTCCATGCTTTGAAGTTAGAAGCCCCATTTAACTTGTTTTCTGACTTCATAGAGTAAGTCATGGTTTCCTTGACTTGGTCAACCCTAGATTTGACCAAAAACTCAAACTTGACGTCTTAGCTTGCTGAGAGTACCAGGAGGTGCACTAGGCTAGGGCACACTGGTCTATCCAGAAATTAGGTCAATCCCTTCACTTAAGGTGCCTCAACGAGAGGGTTAGGGTTTCTGTAACTGCACCTCCTAGTAACCCTAGCGGCAGTGATTTAGTAACTGCTCCTACTAGAAACCCTTCTCCCTTCCAGTGGTTAGACTGAATGAAGGAGGTGTGGGCCCATAACCTGTTAGAATATGATGGATGTGCTCATTTTACCATAGACAATATCACTATTGTCACCCAACCATAGGTCGAAGCCACCCTCCGAGCACCTTAACCTTAACAGAGAATCATCTCGGAAGCAAACCCTAGGCTAGATAGCCAAACAAGGGTGGCACACCTTTCTCCAAGGATAGCGCACCAAACAAGAGCTTATCAGATAGGCCAAACCATAACCAAGAGATAGTCCAAGCCAAAATGTAATCTACTAGCTGCAATAGCTACGACGACAGCTCTCCTCCAAACTTGTGCATAAATAGGCTAACTACAGTGCACACAAGTGAGCTCTGCAGTTCTGAGAATGCCTGCTAGAATGAAGATCGGCGTCCTGTATTTATACTAAATCTGGAAAACTGCCTGGGCCGACTTCTCATTCTGGGTGCCTATTTACTCTGTATATAATATTTCCTTTAGCCGACTTCTTCTCTTGGAGGCTAATAACCTAATACAAGTTATATTCTTGAGCTGACTTGTCTTCTAAGGTTATTAGCCAACTAATTAGGGTTTCTTCTTTCTTCCCGAAATATTCTATTCTCATCAAGTTTACATGTGGAGGTAAATACCTCCCGCAGCTACCATAATATCAACACCCTTGTGGTTGTGGGTCTCTAACCACAAGAGGGAAATATTTGACCCTTTGTACCTTGTACTTTATGTCTAATTCCACATTGACTTTATCCTAAGTCAAAAAGGTGGAATTTGTCACTTAAATCAAAAGTGACATTTAATTCACTTCATGGGTGAATTGAGGGACATAAAGTGAACTTAGGAAACTTAACCCAAAGTAGGTTTCTAAGTGAGATTCTTTTGAGATGATCTCACCCATTGATTAGAGATGGTTAGGACTAATCTAGGCCATTGATCTCTAGATTTCCTTATGGATGGTTCAAGGAGGGCGCATAGGGCCAAGAGAGGCTCATTCACTCATTTGTTCACTTGGAGAGTTTGGAGAGGAGCATTGATAGGAGAATGGAAGCATTGTGTGAGGGAAGCTTGGGCGCCAACATTCATGGAGGGTGCAAGGAATCTTAGACCCTCATTATTTTTTGATCAGAGTTCTTGCTTGGTGGAGGGCACACTCTTAGAGGAGGGCTCAAGCTTAGCAGGCACTAGCATTACTTGAGCTAATGCAGATCTGAGAGGTTCAGTGTTGAGGCAGCATACAACCGCTTGTTTATATGCAAGGGTTGTTAAATTTGGCAGCATTGGCAGTCATTCTCCAATGAGAGGCCATGTGGGCTACCCTGAGGCTAGCTAGGGAGATTTGGAGATTCAACCAGTCTTGTGAGGGATTGACAAAAGTCAGGGGGAACATAAAACCTCTGTGAGTCAAACCAAAAGTCAAGACGAACAAGATTCTATATGATCTTGTGAGTCTAGCCAAGGCAAAGGTAGAGGCTTTGTAAGTCTAAGACAAAAGTCAAAATGTAAGTCTAATGCAAAATTCAAGGGGAACGGACAACCTCTATGAGCATAGACAGTCTAGTGCAAAAGTCAGGGGGAACGTACAACCTTTGTGAGCATAGACAAACTAGTGCAAAATTCCAGGGGAATGTACAACCTTTGTGAGCCTAGTCAAGCCTTGTGATCCATGAGAAAAAGTCAAGGCATCTAGCAAAAGTTAGGTTGAACATAAAATTCCTATGAGCTAGAAACAAATAATCTTCCTTATATTGCAAATGATGTAAATGTATTGATCTAGTGCGTTGGCATGTGTAACATTATCCACCATGAAGATAAATTTGAATTGCCATGTTAAGAGTCGAGTTGAATGAGTTGTTAAACTCATGTTGTAAAAGGTCAAGTTGAAAGTCGAGTTTGAGTTGTCAAACTCAAGTTGTAAAAGTCGAGTTGCATGCATGCATATCAAGTTGCATGCATGTCAAGTGCATGTTGAGTTAATTCGCATGCATGTCCAGTTGTAGGTCGAGTTGCATGGTGAGTTTGAATGCCATGCATTGCCTAGTCAAGGGTGAGTTGTAATGCAAGAGTCAAGTCAACAAGTCCAGTTCTAATTCAAGTTGAAGGGTTAAGGCGAGTTGTGAAACACATGGAAACACCTTACTATTTCGAGCTCTCAATCTCTTCTCTCAAGCCCCTTCTTATACACATTTCGATCCTCATTCCACACGTCTTGTTATGCAGTGTAAGGGTGAAGGAGGAGAGGCAGCGTAGGTGTCCAAAAGGAAGCAAAAGTTCTCTGCTACAGTGCTGGAGTATATCAGTTCAAAAAGACAGCGAAGGTACCCTGCAAACAGTGCTAATATATATCAGCAGAAAAAGGCAGCAACGGAGTCCTAAGGCAGCGTGTGAATTCTGTTCACGGTGTTGGTATCTAACAGTAGAATAGGACAGCAAGGTCTCTCTGCTTTTACAAGTCACACAGTAAGGTCAAAGTCATCTTGGCAAGCTCATTCAAGAGCAGAATTTTATGGTATATTTTTGTAAGTGATCATACATTCTATTTTGCAATAAAAGGAGATTGCTTGTTGGGGTTTTTCTCCCTGTATAGGGTTTCCCCGGGGTATATGTTTGGTGAATATGCATGTTGGTAAATCTATATGGTTATTACTGTTCAATCTTGATTATGCATTGTGAATTGTGTTAAGCTAAGTTCTAAGTGTTGCAGAATTTAAAAGGTTAACCTACAGATCGAAATCAAGCTCATAATTTAATATGGTATTAGAGCTTAGGGTGTGAAACAACTTGTTGAAGTGAAGTAGCAAGGTACACACAGATCCAAGTGAGCTTGATCAATTTTCCATCGTGAGGTCCATGGCATCCTCCATTTCTGTCAGAGTCAAGGTTAGGCTTGAAGGAGCGTCCAACTTCAATGTGTGGAAGCTCTGGATATTGAATATCTTACAGGAACATGAACTTGAGCAGTTTGTAACCTCAGTGATAGAGAAACCCACCACAAATGCAGGTAAAGCGGCCTTCAGGAAGAGTCAAGCAAAGGCCAAGCGAATCATCTTTGACTTAGTCAAAGACAATATAATGCCAGGAATGACTTCATTAATGACTTCCAAGTCAGAAGAGGACACTTAAGCACAAGCTTAAGTATTTGAATATGGAGAAAGGTGAATCAATAACATCTTTTTGTTCTAGGATAGCCCAGTTCAAAGATCGGTTGTTGGTCACATGTGTCACAGTGGATGATGATGACTTAGTGTAGGCCATATTTGATGGTCTTCCTTCTGCATGGGAGACTTCTTGTCTAGCATTATTGGGAGAGAGATACAACCCTCGTTTGAGAGGCTATGGCATGATTGTCTCCAAGAGGAGAGTCACACTGCTATCAGGAGCGAGCCAACCAAAGAAGAGCATTATGCATTAGCATCAAGATTCAAGGGAAAGAAGAATGTGACATTCTATAAAGGCTCTCAGAGGAAGTCAAACACCAAAGGTATGTTCAAAGGAAAGAATATTGATACATCTAAGATTAAATGCTTTAGTTGCAATAAGTTGGGTCATTTTGCTAGAGATTGTTGGTATAGGAAGAAAAATCCAAGGAAAGGGAAACATTATTGTAGTGTCCCCAAGGCTGAGCCCGATGTAAACCATGCTCTGAAAGAGATTGTAAATATTTTCTATAGGCTGGTGAGCCAAGTTTTGTATAAGTTGTAGGCTTATGAGTTTTGTTAGGCCAGGGAGCCTAAGTGTTGAAGGCCAGGAGCCTGTGATATACTTGTATGTATGCAGGTCAATTAATAAAATATAAATACCGCCGGTGCAGACCGACCACGATGAAAGAGTGATGGGGGACTAAGCGTCCACAGAGGGGGCAAGGGATTAAGGGCTGGAAGGTGGGGAAAAGGGGGCTGGGTGTTGAACCTAGGGGCTAAGCCTAGGGGGCTTAGGCCTGGATTAATATTTTAATATTATTTCCAAAAAAGAGCCATGTGCATATTATTTTACCCTAAGTCCTTTGGAAGGACGAGTGACTTCCAAATGTGAAGGAACGAGCTTCATGGGTGACAAGTGCCAACCCATGTGCATGCAGTTAAAACTGTCGAAGCAAGCCGTGTTGGAGTTCCGCTCCCATTCCCGTCAATTGCTGCGTAGGTTCCTCCTCGATTCGACCGGGGACTGTCTGAGTGTGAATGGGTCGAACCTTTGCAGAGATACCTCGTGCATCTCCTGAACCGTACACTCTGTTCTAAACCGTACACTCTGTTCTGAACCGTCAAGCCTGTGAGTGGAATTTCTGTACACCTGGTGACATCCCGAAACCAAACCCGTGAGTCTATTCATGATTGTTGAGCCTGTTTTGAAAGCCCGTGTCTATTCCCAGTTGGATGTTGTGGCCACGCAGTGCTGGACTACGCATGGCTTACTGGCCAGTGTGAATTCATGCTTAGCCTGTGTGTAATCTCTCTCCAGGTGAGGGAGGTGATTGTGATTTGAAGAGGCAGGTTGTCAGGCCTGCGAGCAACTCTTTCTAGGTGAAAGAGTTTGTTGGGAAGTGTGTCTTCCAGAGAGTGTCCAGCACCAGCTACGGACTCTGAGACTTCCTGATCCGGCCTATTTTCGAGACCCAGAAGGGGAGGTTAGCACCGATGGACTGTGCGTGTGAAGGTGTATACTCCCGGGCGGAACAGGCATGTGGGGAATGAGGGTCTAGTAGTAGTGGGCATAAGATGGCATCTTTGGGAAGAATCCTTCCAGATATTTCTGTGTTGTCTTCCCTGTAACCTCAGCCTGATTCTAGATTCCTTGCCTTGGGGTGGAGCTCGGTCCCAGCTCGGGGGTGACCACTGTTGAGCTGATGAACAGTGTGGTCTAAGGCTGGGAGGTTCGTGGAAGGCCTGCACTCGGTTGGTGATTTCTACAGCTGTTAAAAGATAAGTATTCTGAATTATGTTTTGAACATGTTTTGGCTATGATGTATATATATTATCATGTTTTCCGCTGTGTGTAAATGAGGTGCTGCTGAATACTATGGAATGTTTAATTATAGTAGTAGAAAGATATGCTTTAATCTGTATTTTAAATGTGATTAATTGTGCTTAAATGCATGTGGTTATATTGGCCTGTGTTTATTGTTAAAAGAGTGTACAGAATATTACAAGAGCGAGTTAAACTTCTTGGTTCTTTAAATAGGTACACTACAAATTGGTATCAGAGCAATAGGTACACTACAAATTGGTATCAGAGCAATAGGTACACTACAAATTGGTATCAGAGCTAAGGTTTCGGCACTGAGCCTAGATGGGCCAGTCGAGTGGTCTTTGGACCGAGGGTGAGAGGAGAAATTGGTCTTTGGCGCAAACCAATTTCGGACCCTGGTTTGCGCCGAAGCATCAAGGAGATACTTGACGAGTTTTTAAGCTTAGGATTTTTAAGCGGTGCTGTGAAACTGCAGCTGGTGTGGTCTATGACCACAGGAAGACAGGTCTCTACACCAATGGTGTTAGAACCATCGGATCTATTCGAGAGGGAAGGCGAACCCTTGTAACCGTCAGATCTAGAGAACGTGCATAAGGTTTAAAGCCTTTGGATACTGCACAGGATTTTAAACTCGGGAGGATCGTGAGTCGTAAGATCCCTGTGGGATTACCCGTCAATCGTCCGAGTTGACAGAAGTTGCGCAGCATTTAAGTCCTCATGGGTAGAGGAGAAGTCCCGGAGAGGCGTCGGGATAGTAGAGTCATCGGTGTTTTACTAAGGCAAAGAATCGAGACCTTGTGATTCTCGAAATCCCGAGGAGGGATCATAGCAGTAGAATCTCAAGAGGACACGTGTCAGAATCCTGGAGAGAGTCAGAAATCGGAGAATCGGAGTTCTCTAGCACCTAGAAATTATGTCACACGGAATCTCGATCTGCGATTTCGCGACAAGATTTGGACCGTTCATATTAGGGAACACGTGGCAGAGATTTTCCATCGGAGAAAGTCCCGACAAGGAGTAAGTCCATCGGTGTTTGAAGTTCATCGGGAAATCGGGAACCCCGGTAACGAGTGAGTCATACACTTTGAAACTCCAAACCCCGAAACCCCGATGAGCGGTTTGATTACGGTCAAAAGGTAAAGGTCACATGGACCTCGGCATAGCCGAGGGGGCTAAGGCAAAGGCGCATCGGCAAATCGGGGATCGGGAGTTCGTAAGGACAGGAACTCATGTCGTCGAGGATCACGAAACCCCGATACCCAAAACCTCAATTGGGAACTGTGCCACGTGGACACGTGGAGTTGTGCCGCGTGCCAAGGGGTCTGAGTGTTCGTGAGAAGCTCAGGTGAGATAGCACTGTGGGTGCGCAAAGACTCTGTAGGAGCACGGACGTCGAAATACTTTGAAAATTTGAGAGTAAGAACTCAGGAGAAGTCAGTGTTTTTATACGCGTGGTGAAGCTCAAGGTTCGGGAGCTCATTGGAGAAGGAAGCCAATACTGAGGCCTTAGATAAATCAAAGTTCTTCCAAGTGTAGGAAGAAGCACAAAAAATCAGGAGAGTACAGTCACCGTCAGACCAGGAGAAATTGCGCAGAGTTTAAGCCTCTGAAGAAGCGCAGAGAAGGAGAAGAGATCCGAGCCATTGGATCTGAGAAGAAACCCCGACAGTCGTCAGATCTGTAGGAAGCCGCACGGAGGTTAAGCCTTATTTAAGGAGGAGAGAAGTCCCGACAGTGACGTAAGCATTGTGGGACCACCAGAGTCAGAGTGGAGGACAGGTGTCTGTCATCCGGGAAGAGTTGGGAACTCTGTGAGCAAGAGCTCAGGAAATCTGTAGAGAAAATCCCGATACAATCAGATCCGTCCATCTGTGGGACAAGTGGAAACCATCGAGAGCCATCGGTGGTTGGCCCCATCGGGAAATCGGGAATCCCGGGGACATGATGTTTAGGCACTTTGAAATCGCGATCCACGAAACCCCGATGAGTGGGGGCCAGCTATCACCGCAGCAGAGAAGAAGGACAGAGGCGTAGTGGAGGCCAGCTGTCAGTGATCTGGAGCGCATCGGGGATCGTCATATCGTGGGTTCCCAGTGCATATGCACATTGACATTGGAAACCCCGTAGCCCCGATGGAATAAGGTAGTGGTCACGGGTACTGGTCACGTGGACCAGGAGCTGATCCGGAAGGGATAGCGCGTGGAGGAGCACATCGAGGATCAGAGAATCGCGAGTCCCGGGGACTTGTGCATCGTGACAATGAAAACACCGAAACTCTGATGGAGAGTATGACTAAGGTTATATGGTAGCGGTCACGTGGACCAGGGCCTAGCCAGGAGGGCTAGCGTACAAAGAACGCATCGGGTTTTTGAAGTTCAAAATCCCGACAAGGAGGCAAGGCCACGGACACTGAGG
>JZKD02S0274201.1:8177-20512 GCA_000966675.3 Picea glauca
TAGGTAGTAAAATCTATTATTATAATAATAGATACTCATTTAGTGACCTCTTTCCATTATTGTATCAGGTTTTATCTTCCACTACTTAGTTATTTGGGTGGTTAGATCTATTATACTAATAATAGAGACTCATTTAATGAGCTCTTTTTTACTTTGTCCAATGGACCATATTGTAATGCTATATAAAGGCCTAGAAAGCCTTCTCATAATATCAAGTTACTCATTTTGGTTTCTCTCACATTTTCTATTGTTCATTGTGAGATTAATTAGCTATGAGTGATTTACTAGTAATTAATTTTAGAGGCGAGGCTCCTCTTTGAGCCTCACCTCCCAAGTACTTCATTTACATGTTTTTTTTCCATTGTTTTTTTCAAGCAATATTGGCACGCCTGTTATAACCCTAAATTGCTCTACACATGCATACATGGCCTTGGCCCTCTTAATTTCATTTTTTGCCAAAGCACTGCTGAGTTTCTCTTCTTAAAAACCAATTTTTTGAAGATGTATGCACCCTATACCACTACTTCCTATGAACATACGCTTGTTTCACCACTACGGCTCGCGTACATATGCATGATGCACCATTACATCCCGCGTATACTTGTAAAAGTTGCAAAAAACAAAAAGTTGCAAGGAATTCGTTGAGATTATGGGCTATTAGGTAGTTTCCCAACTAATCCACCCGCTATAGCCCGTCACCCAACTGAATAACCATTGTTTTGTCATATAAAAGGAGGTGTTGAGGTCTCATTTCACATTTAAGCATAATGTTAGTGAAACTTTGCCCGATGTCACTTCCCCTCCTTGCCCAAGATATTGTAGCCCTTTTGTGAGAATTGCCTCAACATTCCTTCATTAGTCTCTTCTTCCTCCATTTAACCCATTCACTTCCCAAGAAGAGATCAGAAGGTTGAGAGGATAATTTTATACAAAGGTGCACTTGGATATTGGTGAAGAGGAGCCCATACCAAGTTTGCGGAGTAGTAGCCGACTTTGATTGTAAAGGTATAATCATTGTGTTATTAATAAAATAATTACTTTTCCTATCCCAAATGATGGTGTCTTGAATACTTTTGTTGATTTATGTATGAAATTCTAACATCTAACCCTAAATTATATATGGAATAACATTCTTGTAGTTTTATGTTTGTCAAGATTTGTATGGAGGTCATCCCTAGGAGGAGGTGTGCATTCAGCCTAACTTCCAAGTGTGAGGAGGTCATCACCAGATGTGGGATTTGTGGTATTAGAGGTATAGTTACCCGATCTCCTTTTCCTTGCTTTAATCATATGAGTTTTGGTATGTTTAGGGTACTTTAGGGAATTAATTGAATTTTAAATGGTTAATCGATCTGCCTACTTTCTTAACCCTGGTGTATTCATAGGGGGCATTTTCCCACTAGCATAACTGGTGACCATACTGGGGAAGCCTCTAGGGTTTTTTAGGGGAGTTTGGGTTGTATGATTGGTTTTTCTTCCTTTCACATTTTTGTTGAGTCTTATGAGTCTTTTAAGGGATTATGGTCACCTTCAGGTGCCATACCAATTATCCCTTCCCTATAAGACTATATTTTTCTTTCCTTTTTAAAGAAATACATAGGTATATGCACCCTGCCTTGAGTCAGCCCACGTACATACACACTCTACTTAGTAAACAACCCGCGTACATACGAAGGTTGTTGAAGAAACAATAGTGTCTCTGGTTCAAGAAATTTTTGAAAAGAGGAAGCCAACCTCTTTATTGATTGAGGTTTATACTTCTCATCGTTTCTTGATTCAGTTCAGAGTCCCTATTTTTACAACCATATATTGGGTTAGAATTCATTTTAATTGTTTTTTTGAAGTTTCTTGTGTTTACTTACGAAAGGGTTTTAAGCAAGTCTTTTGAATTATTGATCTCCATGTTCGGTTTCTTTAGTGATTCCCTATGATCCACAGTGGGCCAAATATTTGTTTCAGTATTTTCTTGGTGTTCTTTCCCCCCCTTTCATTTTCTTTGAAAAAGGAGAAAAAAAATTATTTCAGTTTTTATGTTTGAAGCAATTTCAAAAAAAAAATATTTTTCATTTTCTGTTTGGTAGAGTAGTTAGACTTGGCTATTTTACTGGAAAGGAAAAATAGTTTGTTTTTTTTAAGTTCTTTACTGATTTCTTGAAACATAAGTAGATTGTAGTCAAGCGAAAATTCGTTTTAGGTCTTCTTTTTAAAGATCTTGAAAAAGTTAGTTAAAGAAAAAGTTGGTTACAAAGAGTTAGTTGTAAATCTTTTCTTTTGATTAGAAGTAATTTTGATTTCAAGTTTCATCTTTTTCTCCTCTTTTCGTCTCTTGTAACATCACTAGTTTCATCGCCATATCCCTTGAGTAAATCAAGCCATTAAAATGAACTCTAAATCTAAAATTAATTAGACTTTTATGTTTGTAGGGTCAACCAAGTGGTTTAGGGTTAGGTATTTGAATTAGGTTGGAGAGGAAAATCTTCAAGCCCATTAAACAAACATTGAAGTCAGAGCTAGGGGGTGTTAAAGTCCAATGACGTAAAAGTTATCCAGGACCCCCTTCTAACATAGGGGATAAACATGAGGTCACGTGAGGAAAGGAAATGGATATAACCCCTCCAAATCTAAACTAAACGTAGTAAGGAACAGATATTGAAGATCTTTTGCGGGAATACTACCAACTGCATTTTCCTGAGGAGCTTCGAGGACCTAGAATTTTTTCGAGACCCTCTGTTGTTTTCTGGACCACTTGCTTTCGATACCCTCAATATGTTTCGGACTTGTTATACTGCTCATTGTGGTCTACCTAATTGTCGACTATACCCACCTGGTGACTGTTTGGGAGTTGACAACTTAGTTTCCTATATTCTAGGGACTTACACGGATTACTGCAGGGGTATACCACGGTACCTAGGGAAGACATTGGGTCAAACTTTGCAAAGTATACCCGAAGGGTGCTTCCATGTTCGAGTTGCACTTGCACTAGTTAGTTTCTCTAGTGTTGACTGGCGTAACTATTCTTCCTACTAGATAGTTGTTTGCTTGATTTATCTTATAGGAATTTGTCTAATGTGTTCTTGGTTTTAAATGCTAGTTAAAGCCTTACTGTGTCGTTTGATCTTTCCAAAAAGTGGAATATCAAGATCTTCGTTGGTCGTGAAGGCTTCAGGGACTGTCACCATTTTCATTAGATCCACCACCACCACCATTACAGGGAAGACCTGACCAACAAGGGTCATTCGAAGTGATCGGGCCGCAAGAAACTGTGCCTAAACCTGCTTGGAGAGGATATTATTTGACTCCATAGGAACCTAATATTTTTGACATTGGAGTGGAATCTCTCAGGCCATATAACCCTCAAATCACTGACTTTTCAGTGCCAATATTAGTATAATTTGTCCCTCCTGAGGGGACACCTTTCGAGTGTCATATAGTCTTACAAGCAGCCATGGAATCAAATGTTCCTACTTTGTCTAAGAGTCCTCATACTCCCACTCTGTCTACTACCACAGGGGGAATTTTTCCTCCTAACCCACCTTCGCTAGTCTAGACCATAGTGGTCTTGAATCCTCTACCTCAGGTAGTGGTCTAATACCTTCATTGACGACGACCACTGTTTCATTTACGCAGAGTGCAATGAGCCCTCGATTTTCATATGGGAAGATCGAATTTCATTCGAACTCAGTCCTTACCTACGCCACCCTATAGAACTTGGGTCTGGGGGTAGGGATCTCAAATTATCCTGTGCAATGGTCTATCGAGGTCACTTTATTCCCCTTCAATTCTATACCTTACAATGGGGGTCATATGCCTCCTTCATCTCCCTCGCTCGGTGGTGCCTTCTAGCAACCTATCGAGCTGAATGCTAACTACAACTTGTTTGGAGCAGGAATTTTAGGACCTTCATCTTACACTATGTTAGTAGGATCCAAGTTGTTCTCTTTGTTCAACACGTTTAGTAATAACACGTTTTCTTCGGTTGTCGTCTCGGTTGGGGGCAACCCTGATTTTGGGTAACAAAATATTGTGCAGGGTACTATTCTTACACAAGGGGAAAGTACAGGAGTTTTCTCCTCACAAGGACTTTGGAATCCTTGGAAGGGATCATTTCCATCGCAAGGGATGTCAGTCAGGGTAAACCCCTTCCATGGTTAATGGAACCCTGGGCAAGGCTCAGTACCTATGCCTGCCGGATCGGCGGGGGTCATCCCCTTCCAAAATCCTTCGAACACAACGTAGGGAGAAATCCCCTCCTAACCCATGTCGTCCAATTATGGGAGTCATCCTATGATATCCAAACAAATACAGTTTTCATACATTAGTCAAGGCCACGGTTTCTACAAGAACCCTGGCCAACAACCCAACTTTTCCTGGTAACCCCGTGCCAGTCAAACTCCAGGACCCATTTTTCCTGTACATAGTACTCAACCCAAATGACTGTTTTTGGCAATGCTACATCTGTCAGACTTTTCAAGGTTGCTCAATGACCCAATTTGTCATGATCTGCGTTGGGCCCCCATGATGATTAAGTTACCCTCGGATATTCCAGAATTCTAAGGCAAGCCTGACAAAGACCCAGGTGATCACGTGACAACTTTCCACTTATGGTTCTCATCAAACTCACTATGAGACGACTCCATATAGTTGCATTGGTTTCAATGCACTCTTATCGGGGGTGCCACAAAATGGTATATTGAGCTAGATCTCTCAAGGTACTCTTACTTTAACGACTTCACGATGGTCTTCCTAAACCATTTCCAACTACCCATGTGTTGGGTCACATATTTGTCCATATTTTCATTATATATAGACATCCATTCGATCCCTTATCCGTCCCATTATCATTTATTTATCATTTCATTTTCCATACATTTGCTACAACTGCTCATAAAATGGCATATTATTCCTGTTATGCTTTAGTGGTTAATAATGATTATTCTTCCTTCATTTTTAATGAATTAAAAACAATTATGCATGATTTTTCTGATGATCGTTTGACGAGTGATTTTATGTAGCAATAGTTTCAGTAGTCAAAGTTCCAACCTCCAAATGACACATGTGAGTTCCATCTCGTGGTTAACCATTTTCAATGAAAAACGTGGCAGATAAGGAGAGACGATATTGAGTGCAATATTGTGAGAATATAAGGATGAATCTCGAAAATCTGAGACATGGGTTTTGTTCAGAATTGGCCCAATTGAGTTCATTGTGGGTTGTTTTCCAATCGGAGCTACGGTTTGAGAGAAATCACTGGTTCTTTTAAAGGGTATTTTCCAGATTTACAGTTGCGGTTCTCTAAACTTAGCAATTTGTTTGAGCAACCCAGGGATTTGGGGATTTGGTTTGCATAAATAAGACCTCTTCAATCAGGCGAGAGGCATTCATGAAATTATATAGAATTTATTTGTAAGAAAGAGATGAACTTATGTAATTTCTGAGTTTTCTTCAATAATACAAAGGAGCTGATGGATCTGCAATTATGTGCAACTTTCTCTTAATCTTGTAATTCTTTTGGCCATGCATGATAGGTGAGGCAGGGCCCCCTCAATCTGGTATGTGTTGGTCTTATTCATTTACTTGTATTTTTCTTTTCATTGTCTTAATTTATCTTGGTTTATGATTAGTTGATCACTGCTTACAGTTGTGTGTTGTTTATTAGATTGCTCTTACAGTAAGATTCAATTCATGTTGATGTTACTTCATTTTGTTAATACTCCTTTAATTTATGTAAGAGTGTGGTAGTGGTTTTATTTCAGCTGAGTGTATTTTCAAGCAAGAGCGGATTTGATTGATTTAAGTTATGTGTTTTATTTTATTAAATAGATAATAGTGTTAGTTGGAATTTACTGCTTCCATATATTGTGCACGGTAAATTTGAAATAAAGGACTTCCTCGGGTTGACAATTGAATAGTTGGGAAAATACTACAATGCAATTAATTCAACATCAGTTCAGCCCAATGTAGTGATTGTTGTTCCTTTGAGTGTAGTTGTTGTTCATTTGAAAGGAACAGTTGTCATTCCTTTCATGCGACTATTGTTCCTTTGAGTGTAGTTGTTATTCATTTGAAAGGAACAATTGTTGTTCCTTTCGCATGACTATTGTTCCTTTGAGTGTACTTGTTCATTTGAAAAGAATAGTTGTCATTCATTTCACACGACTGTTGTTCCTTTGAGTTTAGTTGTTGTTCATTTGAAAGGAACAACTGTCGTTCCTTCGTGCGATTGTTGTTCCTTTGAGTATCATTTTTTTTCATTTAAATGGAGCAATTGTCGTCCCCTTTACGATTGTTGTTCCTTTATAGGTGTTGCATCTCTGGAGGTTGGGTATTGAAAATGGAAGGTAAGAACCTATGTAGGCAACAAATAAAATGCTTGTGCTAGCGCCTACCTTTGCCTGATGCATAGAGGTTGATTTTAGAAAATATTTAGAGCCCAACACCATGACATACGATGTCGGTACTGAGTTTTTGGCCAACTTTGAGAAGAATAAATTTTACCATATCTCTAATCGCATTCGAGAATGGCGGTGTCGGAAGAGATTGATTAAGGTACAGGTCCCACTGGATTTCTTTTTGGAGTGGTTCCTGAAGTATTTAGTACAAGTTGTATCCAAGGATGTCACATCTTCGGGAGTGTTTTCATAGGAGGGAGTGATAATGAGAGCACAACAAATCGAAATGATTTACTCTCAATCTGGATTTCTCTATGAGATATTTCCACATGCGCCACGGTCCATACTCAACAAGGCTAAACAAAATTTTGCAACCCATGCCGATGGTATTGTGGGCTCATCACAAGGAAATTCCACTAACCTATTATCAAATCAATTGCAACAATTGTCGATACAATAGACAACATCTAGCTAGACCTCTGGTTTGGTTGTTCCTCCTACCCAAACATTGTATGTACACAATTTGCAGTCGACGAACCCGAAGGCCAACTAGCAGCCTGAAGGAAAGAAGAAACAAGGGAACAAGAAGGGTAAAGGGTAGACAAAGGCTAATAACAATGTTGGCGGGTGAAAAACAAAGAAGATAAAGTCAAAGTATCTGTGTAACCTTTACAAAGAAGACCACTTGACTCATCTGTTCCCTCGACTTGCGGAGGCTCAGAAGCTATTGGCACAACAACAACCTACTCTGCTGATGAACCCATTTCCACATGGTAAAAACATCTCTCAAGCTTCAACATCTTCGAGCGTGGAAGCGGGTAGTCAGGGAACCCTGCGTCTATTGATAATACCTCGGCCTTGAATGTCTACAGGTTGAAAGGTGACACTCATATAGCGACCAGGGCTCGATATTACGTACTGTCGAAATCTATCGAAAAGGGTAAATAAGCCACAAGACCACCATTTCCTCTCCATTTTTAGAATACGATGGGAAAAACAATGACATGCATCCCCAAAGGTGCGTTCAAGAAAGATTCTCATAATTCGAGCGCGAGGGCTACCCAAAACTACTCCATTGTGAAAGATTTGGCACAAACCCCTTGCATGATTTCCACTTTGGAAGTCCTCTAGAGCTGCCCTTTACAAAGAAAAGCCCTGTTATCCACCTTGGGATCTGCAGAGACTTGTAACCTGAGAGCGATCATTATCTATCCAACCGACTTGAAACCTCGTCTTCCTTACCATGTTGCATTTCAGATAGTAGTGGATTATACCAAAAAATATTTTACTTGTAATATCTTCCGTATGGTGGTTGATGAGGGAGCCTCAAATTGTGTGATGTCGTTGGCGTGTTGGAAGGCCATTGGCCAAACCGTTTTTTCTCCGTCACCTACATTTCTTATGACATTTGACGGTTGTTCATTCAGACCACATGGAATCATTCCTTCTTTCTCTGTGCATTTAGGAGGAAAGACTGTGTGCGTCGAAGTTGAAGTGGTCGATGCCCCTCTCGACTACAACCTTTTGTTATGAAGGAGTTAAACCTATGCAATGGATGCAGTGGTTGCTACAATCTTTCGGGTCTTATTGTTTCCACACGAGATTCGAATTGTGACCATTGACTAGTTGTCCTTCTCTCGTCCCGAACCTTCATCGAGGGCATCCACGGTCCTGATGATTGATAATCCTCAACCCAACACCGTCAACGTAGGGGTAATTTTGTGTCCATCACTGATGGGTACTTTTGATTACTCACCTCCTCATAGCAGTGTCAAGCTTATATCGGCCACCCTCGACAAGCCTAGGGATAAAAAATTTCAAATGTCATCATCCTGAACGACTTACTTTCATGATCCACGGAATATTCCTTCCCCATCGGCCTCGATGGAAGGGACAAGGAATTCTAGCATGTCCATTCCCTTTTCCACGACAGAAGTTGTGTATAGCATTGTCCAGCAAGCTTCGGACGACCCCGATCCGAATCTTACATAGAAGTTAGATCCAGTTCTCGAGCCTATCTGGGCTCAAGTTTGTCTTTCCACTACAGATTTTTTAGACCTCGTCTTACCCTCAAATAAGGAAATTCTTGAGGAATTTACTGGTCCAGACAAACCTTGGGATGATCTCCATCATAGATCTTACTTCCTCCCAGAGTTAAGGAGAATAGAGGTAGGTGAATTTGTTTTAACTATGATTGGAGATATGCCTTGTCCTATTAATCCTCTGGATACACATGCAGTTTATGCCAAGGGTAATATGGCGAGTATATCTAAAATGATTCCAATAGATATCTCTAATGATGGTGAAACAATGACTCTTTTCATTTTTAAGCAGATAGTAGCAAGGTTCGACATCCCAAAGGATATTGTCACTGACCATGGCAGTCACATCCAAAACAAAATGATGATTGAGTTAACATCAAAGCTTGGGTTGAAGAAAGAACATTCATCACCCTACTACCCACAAGAAAATGGTCAAGTTGAATTTATGAATAAGTCTCTCAAGACTATTCTTCATTGGACGATAGATTCTACCAAGTCAAATTGGAATTTGATGTTGTACTCGACAGTGTGGGCCTACTGAATGTCTGTAAAGAATGCCACAGGTTTCTCACCTTTTCAATTTGTATACAGGATAGAATAAGTCTTGCCTATTGAGTGTCATATCCCATCTTTAAATTTGGTAGTGGAATTACTACCAGACACTTCACTGCTTGAGGAACGTCTTTTATATCTTGAGAAGCTTGAGAAGCAGCGTCATGATGCAGCCTCATCTAATGAAGCTCATAATAAACGAGTCAAGTGTCAATATGATCAGTCCATTCATCCTCATATTTTTTGCAAGGGAGACCTTGTCCTAGTCTATGACCAAGACAAGGATCCCCTGGGGGCAGGCAAGTTCAAACCCATGTGGTTCAGACCATTCATCGTGAAAGATGTATTAAATAAGGGCTCTTACTGTATGGTTGAATTTGAGGGAAATTCCTTGGTGGAGCCTAGAAATGGGCTCTACCTCAATAAGTATTACTCTTAGGTTGGTTTACTGGGTGCCTTCTTGTACATATGTATAGTTCTTATATATTTTTTTGTCTTTTTTTTAATGGACGTGTCATTATTTATATCATATTTTTCACTGTGGAAGATGTCAAGTGAATCAGAGGTGTTCTTTGGGTTCGTGGATGGCACTAGCCGACACACTTAAAGTATTTATTCTGCATCTTGGGTGATTTTCGCACCTGAAGGCCAATTGCTATATTCCGAAGGTATCTGTCTAGGTGACACCACAAACAATGTCATCGAGTACAATGCAGTGAAAAAATTTCTTCATGACGCTTTGTCACGTGGAATATCTCACCTCTGGATCTACTTAGATGCTCAATTGGTTGTGTCCCGGTTAAATAGATTTTATTGCATTTATGATCCTACTTTGCACCAACGTTTCCTTAGGGTATGTCTCTTAGAACATTACTTTGATTACATTACGTATATCCATGTTCCTAGGAGATTAAATCAAATGACATATACTCTAGCTAATCAAGTATTAGATTGGCATGTTTCACACACATAGAAAGAAGCACACACATACACATGTACATACATTTGTAAAAATTGTGATCCATAAGACTAATAAAGATGTAAATAAACATATATGTCAAACACATTCATGAGTACATAGATGGGTGCGAACGCCTAAAAAATATTGTTCAGTATACATCATAGGACTTATGCCCTCAAAAAATATACAAAGGTGCCCTCAACACATAATAGTCTAGCCCACCTAAGCTCATGACCTATTGTCCCTATCATAGTGAACGATAGTGTTGGAAAAACGCCGGAAAAGATGGACCCAAGTTCATGGCACCCCTACTAAATGAGGCTACATGGAAGGCGAGAGATCATTGATCTTGGCCATAGGAATTTTACGAGTGAGCATGATGAGGTTGCACTCCACCCACCTCAAAACTCTCTCAGCCTCTCCGGCTGGAGGTCCTTCTACGGTTGTTGTTCCACCGCCTGTTGTTGGTCTCGCCTCTAGTCGAAGACGTCGTCGAGTCCTCGTGAAGTCCGTCGGGCGCACTGGTCCCACATCTGTACATAAAATATACAAACATTTAGTACTCTGATACATAAAAATGATATATATAAAAACAATTAAAAATTAAATAACTTTAAAAAACATGTAACCTATCTCTCCTCACTCCTCTCCAGGAGGCATGGGCATGTATGGATCCTTGGAAATTTGATTCCAGCATAGGAGTAGTCCTCTATCACTAGACTCTGTCGTGCCCATCATTCAAAGAATTTGTCATCAAAGGCCTCTATGGTCCTCCCTCCCCCTGTCGTGGAAACAGTTTTTTCCATCTGCATACTGCTGGGAAGAAAGCCACATGCCCCCGTACAGTTTCTCTGGGACTCAGAATGGGAACTCTCTCGAAGAATAAAGAGAAAAGGATAGTGCCAAACCCAAAGTTCTTGTTGATGCGTTCTCAACACTCTATCAACTGCCTCTTCATGCACATGAGCATGTTCGTACTCCAGTTATATATATGTGCCTCATGGAACTGAATAACATAATTGATCAGGGGATCAAATTTTGCTCAATTTTCAAAGTGCTCGGAATGCGACGAAAACATCGCCATTGTGTCCATCTCGTCTTCTTGATTCCAACGGTATATTTACTTTGTCAAATGGACGCCGTATGGAGAAGATATCGCGATATGTTCGTCAAGGCAAACAGGCAAAAATTTTAGATGCTGACTGTACCTGTCCGTACAGTCCATATAGTCCGTACAGTCAGACGTGGCAAGGCCGTACAGACCATACGATGATGATGTAGCAGTTGCTTATTGGTTGATTATTGGCGAGTCAGGTGTTGACACATTTCCTATACCTGGAAAATGTTGTGAGGACATGTGGCCCAATCCGAAGGCGCCACGTGTCACTCATTTTTGGTTCATTTGGTTGTATAAAATTTTATGGGAGTCCGCGGGGTTCGACCCCCGGACCTCCCCTACTATGTAAAGACTTCATAACCCTCCACTGACCACCATGCCGACCTTTGTTCCTTGTTTTATATATCAACGCACATATATTTAAAGTTGGTTCATTGTATTAAATGGAAAGGGGGCGGGCCGAGGCTTAGCCCCAACCCATGGTTCCATTGAACAACATATAACCGTGTATTATCATTTTAATGACCGCACGTGAATTGTATACCATATATATAACATATATACCATTGTATAAAGCGTAGGTGGGGTTATTTTATATAGCCCGTGGTTTTCCATAGAACCAGAGCGCGGGAAAGAAGTTGCATGGTTATGACTGGTTAACCACCTTTTATCAATGCGCGAGGTCACATGGCCATACGCCCAGGTGCCGAGGCGGTTAGGGGCTAGCACGCCCTTAACCGTCCTATGGTTTGCACCGTTGCTGTGGTTGCGCCCGGTGCCAGGTTTATCCACTTTAAAATGCGTGTGAGCCAGGTTCAATCAAGGAGGGTGCGAATTCTAGAACCAAAGACAACAAGCTTGAAGAGGGAGACTTCCAGGAGGCCTAACTTCTTCATTTTTCGATCGATTGAGGTGCCAAAAGAGCCCAGACAAGGGTTTTGGGACGCTAGGAAGCCATTGGAGCAGTCGGTTTGTCAGTTTGAGCATTGTAAGACATGTCTTTGAGCACTTTTTGAGCAATTAATAATAATGATCCATTGGAAGCTGGACCAGGAGATGTAGCCCATAAGAGGGGTGAACTCCTTTATCAATTGTTGTGCATATGTGTTTATGTTCAATGATTATGTTGCTGTCTATGTGTAATTTGCATAATTAATCCTTTAATTTATGTGTTGCAAACTGATCCTTTTGCTTTAAACACATAACCTTCACTTGCAATAAGTTTTCAAGTTTTTCAAGTCTTCTTCATTTTTAGATCAAGTTGGTATCAGAGC
>JZKD02S0274245.1:0-20511 GCA_000966675.3 Picea glauca
AACCCAAAGAAATCAAGTCATATCTCTTTTTTCATGCTCACATATTCCATCTCTCTAATAGTATCTAACATGTTGATTCATAGTTATTTTATTACATTCACAATGCTATGTGTTTGCTTGTTAAAATTCATTCCATGGTTATAGTTTTGGTATCTAATATGATTATCATTTCAACACATTGGTGGGCCTATCAACCACTTAGTGTGTAATTCATGGCATCCCCACTAAAACAATAGATAATGGAAACAAAACACATCATTAAGAATTGAATGTAAATCTCTCAACAATCTACCAATATTTTACAACTTTGGTCTAGCTCATCATTAAGAAAATCCATAGTTTTTTTTTTTCGTTTCACATAAAACTATTTAATGATGATGCTTGAGATTGAAATCTCGATTAATCTTGGTGAAATTTTCTAACTTGTGTGTTCTTGATTAAGTTTAGATATGAAATTGCACAAAATGAACCTTCTCAACATCAACAAGCCTAAAATTGGAATTACAACAATGAAAATTGTGATTTTGTTCATTCAATTTATAGAACGATCAAATATGTAGGATCCCCTCCTTGACTGATGATATGATTTTTTTTTGTTAGATTTATGATTTCTTACTCAAGGCAATTTCAAAATAAATCCACAATAAATTTGGCATAGAAATGGGGTTTTATTATACTCAACACAAAAAAACAAAGATTACATTTAATGCAAATGATAACTATCTCATTCAATCTGCAATAACATGGATAAAACTCAGCTAATACAATCTGATAAATTTATTCTTTATGACCTATAAGAATCCACATTTGGGAAGAATTTAATGCACTAAGACAGACCCCTTTTCCAAATAACATGAACAACAAATGATTGGCACGATTCAATGAGGAAAATAGAGGTGAGTAATGGCAGCTTGATCTACATTAAAACGACCCCCTTCTGAGATCCCCACAATCTGTAAATAAATGGTATGGATCCCTCCTGAGATCTATAGGATTTTAAAATAAATGATACATCCCAAGGAGAAGAGTGGAGGTAAATAATGGTAGCTCGACCTATACTCAAACGACCTCGACAAAGCACCCACAAACTCTTAAAATACCCACGACTTGACAAACTGATGTGCCTTCATTCTTCAACAATAAATCCCAGTGAAAGAGCTAGGCGATCTCTTCCACTTGACTGTCTAGGGTAGATTATTCTTACCACTGAACCCAATCATTCAAGGGTTTTAGTCTAGGAGCCAAAAAGAGCTTTGAAATCTCTCAAATCATTGGTTTAGAGAAAAATAATCATGAATGACAAGAAGGACCTCCAATTGCACTTTTATACCCTTTTTCCTTTTCCACTCTAATAAGTAATTATGAAGTAACTTTAAAAATTATCTCTTTAATATTTCCCCATAGTCACTGAGTATCTCCTTTTAATTTAATTATTCAATATCACCTTTAAATGTTAATTTTTTGTCAGGAAACATTTAATAATTAAATTTATTAATTCCCTTGCACCGACTATAGCCTACATGAATTAAATAGGATATTAAATCTTCCTGGAGTGATCACTTGGAGAGGGACATTAGAGTCCTCCCTTCCCGAGATTGCTTTCCCTCAAGAAATTGCAATATTATCCTGTAGGGACCATAAAATCATGGTTTCAACTTTTTTGCACCACTTTTATTTAGTTAAGACTGTTTGTAGGTCTGCAACCTCAAGAATACCAAGTCTCCTACCTAAAAACCTCACTCAACCATGTGTCTATCTACATACATCTTTTGTTGATTCTGGAAATCCTACAGGTTATCCTTAAGGACTTTAAGGACATCTTGGCTCTCCTATATATAATCCTTGTCTTTCAGAGCCCTAATATCCCCAAACACCAAATCCACAAATGAAGGACCATAATAACCATATAACGCTTGGAACGGGGTCATACCAATGGACATATGGTAAGTGGTATTGTAACAATGTTCTCCCATATGTAACCACTTAATCCATTCCTTTTGTTGTCCTGGCACATAGTTATGCAGATACCCCTCAACCCATTTTTTCATAATCTCCATCTAACCATCTATCTGAGGGTGATAACTAGTAATAGGATTCAACTTTTTGTTGGCTAATCTGAATATCTCCTACCAAAATTAACTAAAGAAATTGTTGTCAAGATCACTAACAATGTACTTAGGCATGGAGCCTAAAAACCTCCCTGAAAAACAAATATGCCACCTATGGTGCCTTATAATCCGATGAAATTACAAAGAAGTGAGCTAAATTGGTCAATCAATCAAGAATTACGTAAATTCAATCCCTTCCATGCACCTTCAATAGACTGTTGATGAAATCCATCGACACACTCTCCCCCTTTTGTTCTAGAATAGGCAGAGGTTGCAGTAATCATGTTGGATGAGTATGCTTTGATTTTTTCTGCTGAAAATCATGCATTCCCTCACATGTTGCAATACATTTTCCTTTATTGCCTTCAATGATAACCTCTCCCAGATCGACCTATAGGATTTGAAGTATCTGAGATTCCCTACCAATGGTGTATCATGAATATCCCTCATAATATTCTCCTTAAGTGTGGACTTAGGAGATAAATATATTCGATCCTTGTAGAAGATAATGTCATCCACCACTCTATACATTTCATCCTGAATATGACCAGCCATCAACTCACAAGCAAACGTATTCTTTGAATATTCTACTAGAAGGTGGGACTTCTTAGCAGCTGAAATATGTGTAAGGGAACAAGCATCTGGTTTCCTAGAAAGGGCATCAACAACAATATTTTCTTTCCCTTAACATATTCGATGTCAAAATTATAAGCTTGTTTCTTTCTAAACCACTTCTTTTGTCTCTCATTCAGATCCTTCTGTTCTAGGAAATACCATAGACTGTTGTAGTCAGTACTAACCACAAATATTTCACCTACCAAATATTGTCTAATATTCACCAAGGCATGCATAATGGTGAGCATCTCCTTTTCATAGATATAATAGAGTCTCTCTAGTCCCATAAGCTTCCAACTCTCAAATGATATCAAATGTGTATTCTACATCAAGACAACTCATATACCCTCACCTGAAGCATCACACTTGAGCACAAAGGGATGAGTGAAATCAGGAAGTACCAATACGGAACAAGTTCTCATCACCTCCTTGAGCCTGCCGAATTCCCTATGAGCTTCCCTTGTCCACCTAAATTCCCTCTTCTTCATGAGATTTGTCAGAGGTGCATCCAATTGTGAAAACCCCTTAACAAATTTCCTATAAGTGCACAATCCATAAAACCCACACAAATTTGTAAGGGTCTTAGGCGATGGCCAACACAATATGGTCTATGTCTTCTCCTAATGCAGCTGCACACCCTCTACACTGATCACATGGCCCAAATACAAAATCTTTGTCATGTCAATTTCATATTTAAACACCTTAGCATATAACACCTACTACCCCATAATTCCCAATACCTCGTCTAACTTCCTCAAGTGATCCTCCCATGTCATGTTGTATATAAGGATATTATCAAAGAGCACTAAAAGAAACTTCCACAACTTCTTGTTGAAAATGTGGTTCATGCAATACTAGAAAGTGGCAGGTGTGTTGGTAGACCCAAATGAAATGACCAAGAATTTATAGTGCCCATAATGGCACCTGAAAGCACTCTTGTGAATATCCTGCTCCCTAACCCTAATTTGGGGATATCCCCATAGAAGATCAATTTCTAGAAGTAGATTTCCCTGTGCAATTCATCCAATAGCTCATCAATCATGGGAATAGGATTGATCTGGATTATTTTTGGCACGAAACAAGAGCGGGGAAATAATAAATAAATGTACAGAGATATATCATATATCCAATAATCTAACAAAGATATTTCAGAGATACAACCATAAACAAAAAGATACAATAATACACAATTTCTATTAATCAACGAAATGTACAAAGCTGTAGAAATACAAAGTGAAAGACTCATAAGAATTGTGGAAGCTTATCTCTGAGAAGAGATGCGAAGGATACTCACATTTGCAAGAATATGGATTACAATGAGGTTCTAAAGGCCTTTTTAACATAAATAAAGTCCAAAACCCTAACCCCGGAAGATGAAAAGCCAACTGTTTTGTGGACCCCATTTTGGGTAGTTTGGTGTATCAACTTCACAGGGGCATAACTTTGGAATACANAGGAGCCAAAAAGAGCTTTGAAATCTCTGAAATCATTGGTTTAGAGAAAAATAATCATGAATGACAAGAAGGACCTCCAATTGCACTTTTACACCCTTTTTCCTTTTCCACTCTAATAATTAATTATGAAGTAACTTTAAAAATTCTCTCTTTAATATTTCCCCATAGTCACTGAGTATCTCCTTTTAATTTAATTATTCAATATCACCTTTAAATGTTAATTTTTTGTCAGGAAACATTTAATAATTAAATTAATTAATTCCCTTGCACCGACTATAGCCTACATGAATTAAATAGGATATTAAATCTTCCTGGAGTGATCACTTGGAGAGGGACATTAGAGTCCTCCCTTCCCGAGATTTCTTTCCCTCAAGAAATTGCAATATTACCCTGTAGGGACCATAAAATCATGGTTTCAACTTTTTTGCACCACTTTTATTTAGTTAAGACTGTTTGTAGGTCTGCAACCTCAAGAATACCAAGTCTCCTACCTAAAAACCTCACTCAACCATGTGTCTATCTACATACATCTTTTGTTGATTCTGGAAATCCTACAGGTTATCCTTAAGGACTTTAAGGACATCTTGGCTCTCCTATATATAATCCTTGTCTTTCAGAGCCCTAATATCCCCAAACACCAAATCCACAAATGAAGGACCATAATAACCATATAACGCTTGGAACGGGGTCATACCAATGGACATATGGTAAGTGGTATTGTAACAATGTTCTCCCATATGTAACCACTTAATCCATTCCTTTTGTTGTCCTGGCACATAGTTATGCAGATACCCCTCAACCCATTTTTTCATAATCTCCATCTAACCATCTATCTGAGGGTGATAACTAGTAATAGGATTCAACTTTTTGTTGGCTAATCTGAATATCTCCTACCAAAATTAACTAAAGAAATTGTTGTCAAGATCACTAACAATGTACTTAGGCATGGAGCCTAAAAACCTCCCTGAAAAACAAATATGCCACCTATGGTGCCTTATAATCCGATGAAATTACAAAGAAGTGAGCTAAATTGGTCAATCAATCAAGAATTACGTAAATTCAATCCCTTCCATGCACCTTCAATAGACTGTTGATGAAATCCATCGACACACTCTCCCCCTTTTGTTCTAGAATAGGCAGAGGTTGCAGTAATCATGTTGGATGAGTATGCTTTGATTTTTTCTGCTGAAAATCATGCATTCCCTCACATGTTGCAATACATTTTCCTTTATTGCCTTCAATGATAACCTCTCCCAGATCGACCTATAGGATTTGAAGTATCTGAGATTCCCTACCAATGGTGTATCATGAATATCCCTCATAATATTCTCCTTAAGTGTGGACTTAGGAGATAAATATATTCGATCCTTGTAGAAGATAATGTCATCCACCACTCTATACATTTCATCCTGAATATGACCAGCCATCAACTCACAAGCAAACGTATTCTTTGAATATTCTACTAGAAGGTGGGACTTCTTAGCAGCTGAAATATGTGTAAGGGAACAAGCATCTGGTTTCCTAGAAAGGGCATCAACAACAATATTTTCTTTCCCTTAACATATTCGATGTCAAAATTATAAGCTTGTTTCTTTCTAAACCACTTCTTTTGTCTCTCATTCAGATCCTTCTGTTCTAGGAAATACCATAGACTGTTGTAGTCAGTACTAACCACAAATATTTCACCTACCAAATATTGTCTAATATTCACCAAGGCATGCATAATGGTGAGCATCTCCTTTTCATAGATATAATAGAGTCTCTCTAGTCCCATAAGCTTCCAACTCTCAAATGATATCAAATGTGTATTCTACATCAAGACAACTCATATACCCTCACCTGAAGCATCACACTTGAGCACAAAGGGATGAGTGAAATCAGGAAGTACCAATACGGAACAAGTTCTCATCACCTCCTTGAGCCTGCCGAATTCCCTATGAGCTTCCCTTGTCCACCTAAATTCCCTCTTCTTCATGAGATTTGTCAGAGGTGCATCCAATTGTGAAAACCCCTTAACAAATTTCCTATAAGTGCACAATCCATAAAACCCACACAAATTTGTAAGGGTCTTAGGCGATGGCCAACACAATATGGTCTATGTCTTCTCCTAATGCAGCTGCACACCCTCTACACTGATCACATGGCCCAAATACAAAATCTTTGTCATGTCAATTTCATATTTAAACACCTTAGCATATAACACCTACTACCCCATAATTCCCAATACCTCGTCTAACTTCCTCAAGTGATCCTCCCATGTCATGTTGTATATAAGGATATTATCAAAGAGCACTAAAAGAAACTTCCACAACTTCTTGTTGAAAATGTGGTTCATGCAATACTAGAAAGTGGCAGGTGTGTTGGTAGACCCAAATGAAATGACCAAGAATTTATAGTGCCCATAATGGCACCTGAAAGCACTCTTGTGAATATCCTGCTCCCTAACCCTAATTTGGGGATATCCCCATAGAAGATCAATTTCTAGAAGTAGATTTCCCTGTGCAATTCATCCAATAGCTCATCAATCATGGGAATAGGATTGATCTGGATTATTTTTGGCACGAAACAAGAGCGGGGAAATAATAAATAAATGTACAGAGATATATCATATATCCAATAATCTAACAAAGATATTTCAGAGATACAACCATAAACAAAAAGATACAATAATACACAATTTCTATTAATCAACGAAATGTACAAAGCTGTAGAAATACAAAGTGAAAGACTCATAAGAATTGTGGAAGCTTATCTCTGAGAAGAGATGCGAAGGATACTCACATTTGCAAGAATATGGATTACAATGAGGTTCTAAAGGCCTTTTTAACATAAATAAAGTCCAAAACCCTAACCCCGGAAGATGAAAAGCCAACTGTTTTGTGGACCCCATTTTGGGTAGTTTGGTGTATCAACTTCACAGGGGCATAACTTTGGAATACAATCTCTGTTTGGGGCACACGATAGCTCATTGGAAAGGTATAGTCGAGGATATTCATTTTGGTGGCTCAATCAGACACATCGACGTGATCTATCCAAAACAAACTTCATTTATGCCCTCAAAATGGCCCCGGAAGTTTAGGAACCGAAAACCTACTAAAAATAGTAAGTTACCATAAGATTTTTTTGTTCCAGTTGGAATAGGTGGGTGGCAATCGATATACACCTGGACTAAGGATATCTATTTTTGATAGTTTTCTTATTCAAGGCTTGATAGTCAATACACATTCTCATAATTTTGTCATTCTTCTTAACCAAGACCACTGAAGAAGCAAATGGATTGGAACTGGGTTTGATATGCCCCAAATCTAACAACTCCTTGATGGACTACTCTCTCTCATCCTTGAACTTCTTTGGATGCATGTAAGGAGTAGTTATCACTAGTTTTTCCCCTTCTTCTAAATCAATGGTGTCCTTGTAGCCTCTATCAGAAGCTCTCCTTGGAGGAATCTCTCCAAAAACCCGGTCATGTTTTCCCAACAATGACTGAATGTCTACATGATAAGGTTGGATACTATTTGGAGACCTCTTATACGTAATCATACAGTCTATTGCGTAAGCTACATAACTGTGCATGAATATAATTTTCATCCACTTGGTCGAAACAATATTAGGAGTACCATTGGACACACCCCTTAGAACCACCTTCTTACCATCCACTGCCTTGAATTTTAGCTCCATTGTTTGGAAGTTCTGAGAATATTTTTCCAAAGAGTGAAGCCACTAAATACCCACAATAGCATTAGTGTCTCCCAGGTCAACTAAATAAAATTCATCTATCACAACGTAGTTTCCCAATGCCACATCCAACCACAGAACCTTCTTTGTGCATGTCATATTGAACCCATCAACTACCATTACGTTAAATCCATCAAAGTGTTATGCATGAATGCCTCTCTTAACGACCAGATCTAAGTCAATGAAGTTGTGGGTTTTCCAACTATTAATCAAAACTATGACACACTACCCATGTAATATTCCATAGACTCTAAAAGAGTTAAATCTAGGAGTATGTGATAAAGTGGCAATAGTCCCACCCTTAACCTCCTCATGTGGCTTCTCATCATGTGAACTATTATGCTCATTGTCCTGAACCCTTTTTGTTGCCTCTTCCTCATGACTATCTAGAAGCACCTCTATGTAATGCATCTTACCCTTTCCCATGCACCTATGACCATGTTCCCAAGGTTCCTAATAGCTGAAAAATAGTTTCTTTCTTCTCAATTATTTACGAGTCTAATCATCCAACTTATCTCTCCCAGACCACTCCTTTTGGAATGGTTTCTTGTCTTTGTATTTCCGAGGAAGGAAAGGTTAAGAAGAAAATTTATTCTTTGGGACTTTGTTCTCCATGTCTTGTGCTCTAATGATATCATCCTGTAGAGACTCTAGTTTGAATTCCTTAATCTAACCATGCAGGGGATTGAATAATCCTTCAATGAAAATAATAATTAGCCTATGCTCTGACACATCCATCACCATGATTGTGAGCCTAAGAAACTCTAAAATTTAAGCATACAATGTCCCAATATGATTGACTTGAGTTGTGCCAACTCCCTGAAATGCAAACATGGGTCCTTCTTATCAAATCGATCAATAAGCTTCTACATGAAGTCTAAGTATAAGGTAACACCAGCATGCCCCAACGTGACTAGCTCATGGTACCACCACTCATGGGCCTCTCCATTAAAATGCAATGTAGCATATTTTATGGTCTATGTCTCCAACATAGGATTGAGTTGGAAATATGTGTCCAAATTTTGAACCCAAGCGCTGGTAGTGCATTTGTTTGAGCCATCAAAGGAAGGGATACACAATTTCCCAACCTTTCGCTGAAGATCTAGATTTAGCAGCCTCTGTTGTAATCCCCTTGGTATATTGATGTACTTAATGGCACAAAAAACTTGTAAGGACATAGCTGCATGAAATTCTTCGCCAAGAGTCTGATAATACCTCAAATAATTAGTAAGTCCTTCACCTAGCCCTTGTTGTCCCTGATTTTCATCTTGTTTTCCTTCCAAGAACTGAGGTAAGAGAGATCTAGGAGTAATTCTACTAGTTTTCCAAGTATTATTTTATGCAAGAATATGAGTGTTTCTCTCTTCAATGTGATTCCCATTGTTATCGTTAGTCCCTCCTAAGCCATTGTTGCCAATGTTATTTTGGTTTCCTTGATTATTTGTTATAAAATGGGTAAGAAGTTGAACCAATTATTGTTTCTCTCTTCCAAGGTCATTCAAAATACTCATAGTGTTACCCTCATACCATTCATTCATGTCCCCCATATTTTCCTCTTCTTCTGACTCTAAGTGAAATATGTTATCATCCCCTCTCTGCCTTCTACTCTTGTATGTGATATATTCCCTATCCCCCGGAGTCATTAAAAAGCATGCAAGTAACAGGATGGAAAGAACACCAACTCTGATACCATTGTAATATTTTAACTAGTTGACTTCCATGTCCAAATTTCTCTAGAATGTAACAAATTCTCTTGAATGTAACAATGGCTTTGGAACCCAAGCTATTCTCTCCATGTATGAAAATAACGTGTCGTGACCACAACTTGGCACGTCAACAAATAATTGTTTATTGGATAAAATATGTGTGTCCTTAAACGTAAAAGTAGGTTCCCATTGGTTTTCAAGGGGATGTTAGCATCCATTGTCTTCCATTGCTGACCCATAATTAGGACATATGGCTACAATGACAAAAAAAAAACACTAAGCAATGTCTGCATTTATGTTCTTAGTGGGAGCAATTTTAGGCCAAGAACATACATCTCAAGGGATTCTTTTAAGTTATGTTCCCTTTGAATTGAGCAAATAGGATTTGAGGAAGGAATTGGAGGTCTGGGGTCATGTTCATGCATTGGATTTCTATAGGAGATGATAAGAGATTGTCATGGTTCTTTATTATGATCTCAGGCATGTTAAAGAAAACTTGATAGAAATACAAGAACAATATTTGATACAACATCACTACAATAGTTTTCTTCACAGGAAAAAAGAAAAGGGAAATGAAGATGAGGATGAAAATGACGATGATAATGATCAAATCCCACCATAGCCACCATCACCACTGACATTATCATGAGGAATTATAGGAGGAAATTCCATATGAGCACAATACACCATTCATGTTGGGATCCCACTCAATCCAGAAGGCCATAACAAGAGCACTCNCATAGTGCCCATAATGGCACCTGAAAGCACTCTTGTGAATATCCTGCTCCCTAACCCTAATTTGGGGATATCCCCATCGAAGATCAATCTTCTAGAAGTAGATTTCCCTATGCAATTCATCCAATAGCTCATCAATCATGGGAATAGGATTGATCTGGATTATTTTTGGCACGAAACAAGAGCGGGGAAATAATAAATAAATGTACAAAGATATATCATATATCCAATAATCTAACAAAGATATTTCAAAGATATAACCATAAACACAAAGATACAATAATACACAATTTCTATTAATCAACGAAATGTACAAAGCTGTAGAAATACAAAGTGAAAGACTCATAAGAATTGTGGAAGATTATCTCTGAGAAGAGATGTGAAGGATACTCACATTTGCAAGAATATGGATTACAATGAGGTTCTAAAGGCCTTTTAAACATAAATAAAGTCCAAAACCCTAACCCCGGAAGATGAAAAGCCAACTGTTTTGTGGACCCCATTTTGGGTAGTTTGGTGTATCAACTTCACAGGGGCATAACTTTGGAATACAATCTCTGTTTGGGGCACACGATAGCTCATTGGAAAGGTATAGTCGAGGATATTCATTTTGGTGGCTCAATCAGACACATCGACGTGATCTATCCAAAACAAACTTCATTTATGCCCTCAAAATGGCCCCGGAAGTTTAGGAACCGAAAACCTACTAAAAATAGTAAGTTACCATAAGATTTTTTTGTTCCAGTTGGAATAGGTGGGTGGCAATCGATATACACCTGGACTAAGGATATCTATTTTTGATAGTTTTCTTATTCAAGGCTTGATAGTCAATACACATTCTCATAATTTTGTCATTCTTCTTAACCAAGACCACTGAAGAAGCAAATGGATTGGAACTGGGTTTGATATGCCCCAAATCTAACAACTCCTTGATGGACTACTCTCTCTCATCCTTGAACTTCTTTGGATGCATGTAAGGAGTAGTTATCACTAGTTTTTCCCCTTCTTCTAAATCAATGGTGTCCTTGTAGCCTCTATCAGAAGCTCTCCTTGGAGGAATCTCTCCAAAAACCCGGTCATGTTTTCCCAACAATGACTGAATGTCTACATGATAAGGTTGGATACTATTTGGAGACCTCTTATACGTAATCATACAGTCTATTGCGTAAGCTACATAACTGTGCATGAATATAATTTTCATCCACTTGGTCGAAACAATATTAGGAGTACCATTGGACACACCCCTTAGAACCACCTTCTTACCATCCACTGCCTTGAATTTTAGCTCCATTGTTTGGAAGTTCTGAGAATATTTTTCCAAAGAGTGAAGCCACTAAATACCCACAATAGCATTAGTGTCTCCCAGGTCAACTAAATAAAATTCATCTATCACAACGTAGTTTCCCAATGCCACATCCAACCACAGAACCTTCTTTGTGCATGTCATATTGAACCCATCAACTACCATTACGTTAAATCCATCAAAGTGTTATGCATGAATGCCTCTCTTAACGACCAGATCTAAGTCAATGAAGTTGTGGGTTTTCCAACTATTAATCAAAACTATGACACACTACCCATGTAATATTCCATAGACTCTAAAAGAGTTAAATCTAGGAGTATGTGATAAAGTGGCAATAGTCCCACCCTTAACCTCCTCATGTGGCTTCTCATCATGTGAACTATTATGCTCATTGTCCTGAACCCTTTTTGTTGCCTCTTCCTCATGACTATCTAGAAGCACCTCTATGTAATGCATCTTACCCTTTCCCATGCACCTATGACCATGTTCCCAAGGTTCCTAATAGCTGAAAAATAGTTTCTTTCTTCTCAATTATTTACGAGTCTAATCATCCAACTTATCTCTCCCAGACCACTCCTTTTGGAATGGTTTCTTGTCTTTGTATTTCCGAGGAAGGAAAGGTTAAGAAGAAAATTTATTCTTTGGGACTTTGTTCTCCATGTCTTGTGCTCTAATGATATCATCCTGTAGAGACTCTAGTTTGAATTCCTTAATCTAACCATGCAGGGGATTGAATAATCCTTCAATGAAAATAATAATTAGCCTATGCTCTGACACATCCATCACCATGATTGTGAGCCTAAGAAACTCTAAAATTTAAGCATACAATGTCCCAATATGATTGACTTGAGTTGTGCCAACTCCCTGAAATGCAAACATGGGTCCTTCTTATCAAATCGATCAATAAGCTTCTACATGAAGTCTAAGTATAAGGTAACACCAGCATGCCCCAACGTGACTAGCTCATGGTACCACCACTCATGGGCCTCTCCATTAAAATGCAATGTAGCATATTTTATGGTCTATGTCTCCAACATAGGATTGAGTTGGAAATATGTGTCCAAATTTTGAACCCAAGCGCTGGTAGTGCATTTGTTTGAGCCATCAAAGGAAGGGATACACAATTTCCCAACCTTTCGCTGAAGATCTAGATTTAGCAGCCTCTGTTGTAATCCCCTTGGTATATTGATGTACTTAATGGCACAAAAAACTTGTAAGGACATAGCTGCATGAAATTCTTCGCCAAGAGTCTGATAATACCTCAAATAATTAGTAAGTCCTTCACCTAGCCCTTGTTGTCCCTGATTTTCATCTTGTTTTCCTTCCAAGAACTGAGGTAAGAGAGATCTAGGAGTAATTCTACTAGTTTTCCAAGTATTATTTTATGCAAGAATATGAGTGTTTCTCTCTTCAATGTGATTCCCATTGTTATCGTTAGTCCCTCCTAAGCCATTGTTGCCAATGTTATTTTGGTTTCCTTGATTATTTGTTATAAAATGGGTAAGAAGTTGAACCAATTATTGTTTCTCTCTTCCAAGGTCATTCAAAATACTCATAGTGTTACCCTCATACCATTCATTCATGTCCCCCATATTTTCCTCTTCTTCTGACTCTAAGTGAAATATGTTATCATCCCCTCTCTGCCTTCTACTCTTGTATGTGATATATTCCCTATCCCCCGGAGTCATTAAAAAGCATGCAAGTAACAGGATGGAAAGAACACCAACTCTGATACCATTGTAATATTTTAACTAGTTGACTTCCATGTCCAAATTTCTCTAGAATGTAACAAATTCTCTTGAATGTAACAATGGCTTTGGAACCCAAGCTATTCTCTCCATGTATGAAAATAACGTGTCGTGACCACAACTTGGCACGTCAACAAATAATTGTTTATTGGATAAAATATGTGTGTCCTTAAACGTAAAAGTAGGTTCCCATTGGTTTTCAAGGGGATGTTAGCATCCATTGTCTTCCATTGCTGACCCATAATTAGGACATATGGCTACAATGACAAAAAAAAAACACTAAGCAATGTCTGCATTTATGTTCTTAGTGGGAGCAATTTTAGGCCAAGAACATACATCTCAAGGGATTCTTTTAAGTTATGTTCCCTTTGAATTGAGCAAATAGGATTTGAGGAAGGAATTGGAGGTCTGGGGTCATGTTCATGCATTGGATTTCTATAGGAGATGATAAGAGATTGTCATGGTTCTTTATTATGATCTCAGGCATGTTAAAGAAAACTTGATAGAAATACAAGAACAATATTTGATACAACATCACTACAATAGTTTTCTTCACAGGAAAAAAGAAAAGGGAAATGAAGATGAGGATGAAAATGACGATGATAATGATCAAATCCCACCATAGCCACCATCACCACTGACATTATCATGAGGAATTATAGGAGGAAATTCCATATGAGCACAATACACCATTCATGTTGGGATCCCACTCAATCCAGAAGGCCATAACAAGAGCACTCGAGTAGTTTTCAATTTTGATGTAAACATCGACACTAACATGCTCATATAAATCTTCGAGGCATTGAATATGTATGTATTTTTGTCTGTGTGTTTTGGATTTGATGATTTTTTCTTGATTTGTATATCAGTTTTTTTCCTGTGGCTCCCAGTTTTTGTTTTGTAGGTGTCATGAAGGAGCTCAAGGAGACTCTAACTAAGCAACAACACAAGTTTGTATAGCTTTTTGACACATTGTTTTGTTAACTCTTGTTATCTTGCACCAAGCACCCGAAAGCGCAACACAAATCTACGGATAAGATGAAACGATGGAAAAAACCGATGGAGAATGAAATGCTTAATAACTAGAGGTGTATAGATAAATAAATTATTGACAGTTGGAGGTGTATAGATATAAGGTGGTTTGGATGATAGGTTTTACCCGGTTGACAAGTTTTGGGTAAAAGTTGTCGCTATATACATGCCTCTGACATAAATAGGTTTTTTTTTCCATTGTAAGTTTTGTTTAAAAAATTATTTATAAAACAATTTTATTTTTTTTGTTAGGGTGTTTGTTACCTGTGGGACTAGCCTATGGTCTAAGAAACCATGACCCAGGGGCATAGAAGCTGTCAAAATCACCTAGGGATCGCACCTGACCTGGGCCACACCAACCCTTAACATGGTTATATGTTTTTGGGTGTCTCCTCCCAGCGACCGCGAGTTTCAAACCTTGAACACCTTATAGAACAAAGCCCTCAAAATCCAATCGCACTAACAAGATTTAAACTTTATAAATAAATATAATTTATTAATAATTATGCAATTTTTATTAATAATTTTGTTTTGAGTAAAATTTAAATTATAAGATAACTAAAAATTAAATTTCATAATGATAGATTTATGTATCATGATATTTGGAGAGCTCTTTTATATACAAATTATAGCCTCCTCCACCTTGAGATATATTTTCTTTCTTTATTTTCCTTTTAATATTATGATTTATGATTTTCTTAATAATGAGTTAATGAATGTGGCGTTAATAATTCTTTAATTCTATAGAGAGTTGTGAATGTAACTGTACATACAATTTGAAGTAAAAATACATCCAATGGTCTTATCTAAGTATTCTTCTATTATTCTTAGTGAATTGATTAGGTGTTGTATTTTGTATTTTTTCTTTTGGTTATGTAAAGCATTCATTTTGGATGATTTATGAACCCAAGTAACATTTTTTGAATCTAATTAGTATTTTTAAAGATGACAATTTGATTATATTATTATGATTATATATATGGTCTCAGTCGGTTAGATAGAGTGGTTGAGAGATGTGGTTTACATACAAGAGTTCATGGGGTCAAGTTCTTGGGCATATATTTTGTAGAGATTGTTGGGCCTCTCTTGATGTCACCATCGGTTCAGGTTACCAAAAATGTAACTGGCTAGTTTACCTCCTATACCATCCTCAAAATGAGGTGAAGTATCTGGAGGGTTTCTTTGGATGTGTTATACAAACACACACACACACACANAACATAAATAAAGTCCAAAACCCTAACCCCGGAAGATGAAAAGCCAACTGTTTTGTGGACCCCATTTTGGGTAGTTTGGTGTATCAACTTCACAGGGGCATAACTTTGGAATACAATCTCTGTTTGGGGCACACGATAGCTCATTGGAAAGGTATAGTCGAGGATATTCATTTTGGTGGCTCAATCAGACACATCGACGTGATCTATCCAAAACAAACTTCATTTATGCCCTCAAAATGGCCCCGGAAGTTTAGGAACCGAAAACCTACTAAAAATAGTAAGTTACCATAAGATTTTTTTGTTCCAGTTGGAATAGGTGGGTGGCAATCGATATACACCTGGACTAAGGATATCTATTTTTGATAGTTTTCTTATTCAAGGCTTGATAGTCAATACACATTCTCATAATTTTGTCATTCTTCTTAACCAAGACCACTGAAGAAGCAAATGGATTGGAACTGGGTTTGATATGCCCCAAATCTAACAACTCCTTGATGGACTACTCTCTCTCATCCTTGAACTTCTTTGGATGCATGTAAGGAGTAGTTATCACTAGTTTTTCCCCTTCTTCTAAATCAATGGTGTCCTTGTAGCCTCTATCAGAAGCTCTCCTTGGAGGAATCTCTCCAAAAACCCGGTCATGTTTTCCCAACAATGACTGAATGTCTACATGATAAGGTTGGATACTATTTGGAGACCTCTTATACGTAATCATACAGTCTATTGCGTAAGCTACATAACTGTGCATGAATATAATTTTCATCCACTTGGTCGAAACAATATTAGGAGTACCATTGGACACACCCCTTAGAACCACCTTCTTACCATCCACTGCCTTGAATTTTAGCTCCATTGTTTGGAAGTTCTGAGAATATTTTTCCAAAGAGTGAAGCCACTAAATACCCACAATAGCATTAGTGTCTCCCAGGTCAACTAAATAAAATTCATCTATCACAACGTAGTTTCCCAATGCCACATCCAACCACAGAACCTTCTTTGTGCATGTCATATTGAACCCATCAACTACCATTACGTTAAATCCATCAAAGTGTTATGCATGAATGCCTCTCTTAACGACCAGATCTAAGTCAATGAAGTTGTGGGTTTTCCAACTATTAATCAAAACTATGACACACTACCCATGTAATATTCCATAGACTCTAAAAGAGTTAAATCTAGGAGTATGTGATAAAGTGGCAATAGTCCCACCCTTAACCTCCTCATGTGGCTTCTCATCATGTGAACTATTATGCTCATTGTCCTGAACCCTTTTTGTTGCCTCTTCCTCATGACTATCTAGAAGCACCTCTATGTAATGCATCTTACCCTTTCCCATGCACCTATGACCATGTTCCCAAGGTTCCTAATAGCTGAAAAATAGTTTCTTTCTTCTCAATTATTTACGAGTCTAATCATCCAACTTATCTCTCCCAGACCACTCCTTTTGGAATGGTTTCTTGTCTTTGTATTTCCGAGGAAGGAAAGGTTAAGAAGAAAATTTATTCTTTGGGACTTTGTTCTCCATGTCTTGTGCTCTAATGATATCATCCTGTAGAGACTCTAGTTTGAATTCCTTAATCTAACCATGCAGGGGATTGAATAATCCTTCAATGAAAATAATAATTAGCCTATGCTCTGACACATCCATCACCATGATTGTGAGCCTAAGAAACTCTAAAATTTAAGCATACAATGTCCCAATATGATTGACTTGAGTTGTGCCAACTCCCTGAAATGCAAACATGGGTCCTTCTTATCAAATCGATCAATAAGCTTCTACATGAAGTCTAAGTATAAGGTAACACCAGCATGCCCCAACGTGACTAGCTCATGGTACCACCACTCATGGGCCTCTCCATTAAAATGCAATGTAGCATATTTTATGGTCTATGTCTCCAACATAGGATTGAGTTGGAAATATGTGTCCAAATTTTGAACCCAAGCGCTGGTAGTGCATTTGTTTGAGCCATCAAAGGAAGGGATACACAATTTCCCAACCTTTCGCTGAAGATCTAGATTTAGCAGCCTCTGTTGTAATCCCCTTGGTATATTGATGTACTTAATGGCACAAAAAACTTGTAAGGACATAGCTGCATGAAATTCTTCGCCAAGAGTCTGATAATACCTCAAATAATTAGTAAGTCCTTCACCTAGCCCTTGTTGTCCCTGATTTTCATCTTGTTTTCCTTCCAAGAACTGAGGTAAGAGAGATCTAGGAGTAATTCTACTAGTTTTCCAAGTATTATTTTATGCAAGAATATGAGTGTTTCTCTCTTCAATGTGATTCCCATTGTTATCGTTAGTCCCTCCTAAGCCATTGTTGCCAATGTTATTTTGGTTTCCTTGATTATTTGTTATAAAATGGGTAAGAAGTTGAACCAATTATTGTTTCTCTCTTCCAAGGTCATTCAAAATACTCATAGTGTTACCCTCATACCATTCATTCATGTCCCCCATATTTTCCTCTTCTTCTGACTCTAAGTGAAATATGTTATCATCCCCTCTCTGCCTTCTACTCTTGTATGTGATATATTCCCTATCCCCCGGAGTCATTAAAAAGCATGCAAGTAACAGGATGGAAAGAACACCAACTCTGATACCATTGTAATATTTTAACTAGTTGACTTCCATGTCCAAATTTCTCTAGAATGTAACAAATTCTCTTGAATGTAACAATGGCTTTGGAACCCAAGCTATTCTCTCCATGTATGAAAATAACGTGTCGTGACCACAACTTGGCACGTCAACAAATAATTGTTTATTGGATAAAATATGTGTGTCCTTAAACGTAAAAGTAGGTTCCCATTGGTTTTCAAGGGGATGTTAGCATCCATTGTCTTCCATTGCTGACCCATAATTAGGACATATGGCTACAATGACAAAAAAAAAACACTAAGCAATGTCTGCATTTATGTTCTTAGTGGGAGCAATTTTAGGCCAAGAACATACATCTCAAGGGATTCTTTTAAGTTATGTTCCCTTTGAATTGAGCAAATAGGATTTGAGGAAGGAATTGGAGGTCTGGGGTCATGTTCATGCATTGGATTTCTATAGGAGATGATAAGAGATTGTCATGGTTCTTTATTATGATCTCAGGCATGTTAAAGAAAACTTGATAGAAATACAAGAACAATATTTGATACAACATCACTACAATAGTTTTCTTCACAGGAAAAAAGAAAAGGGAAATGAAGATGAGGATGAAAATGACGATGATAATGATCAAATCCCACCATAGCCACCATCACCACTGACATTATCATGAGGAATTATAGGAGGAAATTCCATATGAGCACAATACACCATTCATGTTGGGATCCCACTCAATCCAGAAGGCCATAACAAGAGCACTCTAGTAGTTTTCAATTTGGATGCAAACATCGACACTAACATGCTCATATAAATCTTCGAGGAATTGAATATGTATGTATTTTTGTCTGTGTGTTTTGGATTTGATGATTTTTTCTTGATTTGTATATCAGCTTTTTTCCTATGGCTCCCAGTTTTTGTTTTGTAGGTGTCATGAAGGAGCTCAAGGAGACTCTAACTAAGCAACAACACAAGTTTGTATAGATTTTTGACACATTGTTTTGTTAACTCTTGTTATCTTGCACCAAGCACCCGAAAGCGCAACACAAATCTACGGATAAGATGAAACAATGGAAAAAACCGATGGAGAATGAAATGCTTAATAACTAGAGGTGTATAGATAAATAAATTATTGACAGTTGGAGGTGTATAGATATAAGGTGGTTTGGATGATAGGTTTTACTCGGTTGACAAGTTTTGGGTAAAAGTTGTCGCTATATACATGCCTCCGACATAAATAGGTTTTTTTTTCCAATGTAAGTTTTGTTTAAAAAATTATTTATAAAACAATTTTTTTTTTGTTAGCGTGTCTGTTACCTGTGGGACTAGCCTATGGTCTAAGAAACCATGACCCAGGGGCATAGAAGCTGTCAAAATCACCTAGGGATCGCACCCGACCTGGGCCACACCAACCCTTAACATGGTTAGATGTTTTTGGGTGTCTCCTCCCAGTGATCACGAGTTTCAAACCTTGAACACCTTATAGAACAAAGCCCTCAAAATCCAATCGCACTAAAAAGATTTGAACTTTATAAATAAATATAATTTATTAATAATTATGCAATTTTTATTAATAATTTTGTTTTGAGTAAAATTTAAATTATAAGATAACTAAAAATTAAATTTCATAATGATAGATTTATGTATCATGATATTTGGAGAGCTCTTTTATATACAAATTATAGCCTCCTCCACCTTGAGATATATTTTCTTTCTTTATTTTCCTTTTAATATTATGATTTATGATTTTCTTAATAATGAGTTAATGAATGTGGCGTTAATAATTCTTTAATTCTATAGAGAGTTGTGAATGTAACTGTACATACAATTTGAAGTAAAAATACATCCAATGGTCTTATCTAAGTATTCTTCTATTATTCTTAGTGAATTGATTAGGTGTTGTATTTTGTATTTTTTCTTTTGGTTATGTAAAGCATTCATTTTGGATGATTTATGAACCCAAGTAACATTTTTTGAATCTAATTAGTATTTTTAAAGATGACAATTTGATTATATTATTATGATTATATATATGGTCTCAGTCGGTTAGATAGAGTGGTTGAGAGATGTGGTTTACATACAAGAGTTCATGGGGTCAAGTTCTTGGGCATATATTTTGTAGAGATTGTTGGGCCTCTCTTGATGTCACCATCGGTTCAGGTTACCAAAAATGTAACTGGCTAGTTTACCTCCTATACCATCCTCAAAATGAGGTGAAGTATCTGGAGGGTTTCTTTGGATGTGTTATACAAACACACACACACACACA
>JZKD02S0274289.1:0-20511 GCA_000966675.3 Picea glauca
CTCCAACCATTCTTCTAGGATAACTCAATCCGCAAAGCGTCTTCCCGTGAGGTCTTTCACCATAAGGGGACCACTTTGGAGTTCATCCATTTGTGCACCTTATCAATCATGATAATACAATAACAAGAGCATGGGTTCTCCAACCATTCTTCTAGGATAACTCAATCCACAAAGCGTCTTCCCATGAGGGCTTTCACCATAAGGGGACCACTTTGGAGTTCATTCATTTGTACACCTTATCAAGAATGATAAGACAATAATGAGTCATTTATACATTTTTCCAACAATGCATCATATACCAATGAAACCACATCGATCCATATTCATCATGTATCAATGACAACTCATTGATCCATATTCATCATATCAATGAAAACTCATTGATCCATATTCATCTATGCATTCTCATCAAGGACAATACATATTACATTACACCAATCATAAATAAATCAATACTTTGGTGTCAATCAATCACTTGACATCAATAAATCAAACCATTGGCATGAATGACAACATGATCCAACAATATCCCCCTTTGGCATTGATGGCAATACCAATATTGATGTCAACACCAATTACCAATTATTGATGTCAACATGTAGATAAGGAATGCTCTACATCAATAGTCAATGTGACTATATCTCCCAATCAATAATCATCAATCACATCAATGTGACTATGTCTCCCCCTTTGACATCAATGGAAAAGGGCCATTTTCCTCTTGGGGTTTCTCCCCCTGCTTGAACTTTCCTTGGGGCTTCTCCCCCTGTTTGAGTGACTTTGATCTTCCCCTGAATAATCTCTCCCATTTTGAACAAGGGAGATGTAATGCTGAAAATACATCGAACATACTCCCCCTATGACCATCGCTCCTCTTGGAATTATGCCTCTGTGCTCTTTCTTAAAATATAGGGCTCTTTTCTAGGTATGCATATGATAAATATCTCCCCCTAGAATCATGGGAAGAAGAATGACTTCCCCTATGGGTATTTCTCCCCTATATTCTCTGCAAGATGAACAATGTGCTACCATATAACGATCCTTGGACCTGTTCATTCATCAAACACATGCTATATCAAGCATCATGAAGCACAAGATATGTCAACAATAAAATAGAGAATCATGATTCAAATATCAATCATGTACCAAAATGTGCCCACCATGCACAACATCCATGTACAAAAAAGTGTGCTCATCATGCACAAAACCTATGTACACCATCCATGTACATCAACATCATGCAATGTGACAAAATATATCATCCATGGAATGTATCAATCATATGCCTCTATCAATATGCCAACATGTGCATCTACCAATATGCCAACCATGTGCATCTACCGATATTCCAAACATGTGCATCTACCAACATGTCAACCATGTGTCAAATCACTCATGATATGTCTCCATCATGAACCAAGTGCCACAATCATGTATCTTAAAAAAATACCAATTGTTGTGTTGATCAGGTAGTACCAATGATGTAGTATCATCAAGCATATTCCATCTATGAGTGTACCAAACATGTATCAATTATAGATCAAAATATGAATCATCAATGATGTACAACATGATCACCTCATCAACTCACCAACNCTCCAACCATTCTTCTAGGATAACTCAATCCGCAAAGCGTCTTCCCGTGAGGTCTTTCACCATAAGGGGACCACTTTGGAGTTCATCCATTTGTGCACCTTATCAATCATGATAATACAATAACAAGAGCATGGGTTCTCCAACCATTCTTCTAGGATAACTCAATCCACAAAGCGTCTTCCCATGAGGGCTTTCACCATAAGGGGACCACTTTGGAGTTCATTCATTTGTACACCTTATCAAGAATGATAAGACAATAATGAGTCATTTATACATTTTTCCAACAATGCATCATATACCAATGAAACCACATCGATCCATATTCATCATGTATCAATGACAACTCATTGATCCATATTCATCATATCAATGAAAACTCATTGATCCATATTCATCTATGCATTCTCATCAAGGACAATACATATTACATTACACCAATCATAAATAAATCAATACTTTGGTGTCAATCAATCACTTGACATCAATAAATCAAACCATTGGCATGAATGACAACATGATCCAACAATATCCCCCTTTGGCATTGATGGCAATACCAATATTGATGTCAACACCAATTACCAATTATTGATGTCAACATGTAGATAAGGAATGCTCTACATCAATAGTCAATGTGACTATATCTCCCAATCAATAATCATAAATCACATCAATGTGACTATGTCTCCCCCTTTGACATCAATGGAAAAGGGCCATTTTCCTCTTGGGGTTTCTTCCCCTGCTTGAACTTTCCTTGGGGCTTCTCCCCCTGTTTGAGTGCCTTTGATCTTCCCCTGAATAATCTCTCCCATTTTGAACAAGGGAGATGTAATGCTGAAAATACATCGAACATACTCCCCCTATGACCATCGCTCCTCTTGGAATTATGCCTCTATGCTCTTTCTTAAAATATAGGGCTCTTTTCTAGGTATGCATCTGATAAATATCTCCCCCTAGAATCATGGGAAGAAGAATGACTGCCCCTATGGGTATTTCTCCCCTATATTCTCTGCAAGATGAACAATGTGCTACCATATAATGATCCTTGGACCTGTTCATTCATCAAACACATGCTATATCAAGCATCATGAAGCACAAGATATGTCAACAATAAAATAGAGAATCATGATTCAAATATCAATCATGTACCAAAATGTGCCCACCATGCACAACATCCATGTACAAAAAAGTGTGCTCATCATGCACAAAACCTATGTACACCATCCATGTACATCAACATCATGCAATGTGACAAAATATATCATCCATGGAATGTATCAATCATATGCCTCTATCAATATGCCAACATGTGCATCTACCAATATGCCAACCATGTGCATCTACCGATATTCCAAACATGTGCATCTACCAACATGTCAACCATGTGTCAAATCACTCATGATATGTCTCCATCATGAACCAAGTGCCACAATCATGTATCTTAAAAAAATACCAATTGTTGTGTTGATCAGGTAGTACCAATGATGTAGTATCATCAAGCATATTCCATCTATGAGTGTACCAAACATGTATCAATTATAGATCAAAATATGAATCATCAATGATGTACAACATGATCACCTCATCAACTCACCAACNCACCTTACTTTATCATTTCTTGATTTTATCACTTTTTTTTATTATTTAACTAATCCACCTTGACTTTGTCTCTTTGCTTTATCATTTAAATAATGGTTTCTTCTTTTAGGTCACTTTGACTTCTTTGACCTTGGTGGCTTCAAGCCTTCATGTGGGGGTCCTTCATCTTTGTAAGGCCATAACTCTCAAACTATGAAGAGTTATGTGACATTCCACATACCACCAGAAATGGCATGACAAGCACTATCCATCTACGATAGTTTCACCAACAATTTCCTTGATATTCATCTCATTATTCCACATACAAGCATGGTTCCTCCAACCATTCTTCTAGGATAACTCAATCCGCAAAGAATATTCCCGTGAGGGCTTTCACCATAAGGGGACCACTTTGGAGTTCATCCATTTGTGCACCTTATCAATCACGATAAGATAATAATGAGAGCATGGGTCCTCCAACCATTCGTCTAGGGTAATTCAATCCGCAAAGTGTCTTCCCGTGAGGGCTTTCACCATAAGGGGACCACTTTGTAGTTCATCCATTTGTGCACCTTATCAATCATGATAAGACAATAATGAGTCATTTATACATTTTTCCAACAATTCATCATATACCATTGAAATCGTATCGATCCATCTTCATCATGTATCAATGACAACTCATTGATCCATCTTCATCACATCAATGACAACTCATTGATCCATCTTCATCTATGCATTCTCATTAATGAAAATACATATTACATTACATCAATCATCAATAAATCAATACTTTGGCATCAATCAATCACTTGACATCAATCAATCAAACCATTGGAATCAATGACAACATGATCCAATAGAAGCATCTTTTAAAGCCATGAAGAAAACAAGGAATATAGAACATAGGGTAGAAGAAATACTAGGTGATGAATCAGATGAAGAAGAATAATATTTTGGAAGGAGGCTCAAGAGGGGAAATGACAAATACAAAGGTAAGTTACCTTTTAAATTCTTAAATTGTGGTAGAATAGGAAACTATGCTAAGATATCTCCTTTCAAAGAAAACAAAAATATTCCACAAGAAAACGAGCATTTACTCCAAGGAGGACAACGATTCTTCAGATGAAAGTGATGGAAAAGAAAGGGAGATAAGGGAAGTTCTCTTCATAACTCAAGAAAATCTAAATGATGACCACAAAATTCTAAAATAGATGAAATCAATTCTGAAGAAGAGTTTGATGCAGAAACAGAAGAAACAAACATAGAATCTTCCTGGGGAAGCAAAGACATCATAGAAAGTGAACAGGAAGTTGAAGAAAACCTTGAAAAATTGAAGCATGTTGAAGAATAAAATATCAAGCTCAAAAACAAAATTTGAGATTGAAAAAGTGAATTGAAATTTTTTGAAAAAGAGAATCATGAGCTTGAAAAGAAAATTGACAACTTGAAGGATCAGTTGGATAAATCCAAAAACACTGAATATTATAAGAAATTAAAAGTAGAATTGGATCACATAAGAAAATAGTTGATGTTAACAACAGAAAAGTTGAATTACTACATGAAATTTGAAAGAAGTACTAGAACGTTAGATGAAATTATAAACAAACAGAGATCACCTATCGATAAGATAGGAATTGGATATGGCAATAGTTTGAAGACAATAAACACAGATAAAACAGACAGGGAAGATGAAGGAAATTCTAGAAACTATGCAAACTCCTTAAGAAGTGGAATCAGCAAACAACACAAAGTTTAAGAACAACGGGAACATCACACCTCTAGCTGGAATAGAAGATCATAATTTAGAAGGGATGAGACACCAAGGTCTTTTTCTACCATGTATGAGAGTATTTTTCTTGGTCATTGTTATGATTCCATAAAATTTGGACACAAAGAAATTCATTGTAAAATCAATGCAAGAAACAACTATATGGGAAACATAAATGATTATGACTATCCAAAGGGAAATCATGTAAATAGTAGATCAGGAAATGTTCATGAATTTGTCAAAAAAAATTACCATCCATTTGATCCACTGATGGATCAGAAAATTGTATGCTACAAATGCAATAATCTTGGTCACAAAGCATGAGGTTGCATAAATATAAAATAAGATGCTCTTATCATAAAACCAACTACAATATGGGAAAGGAAAGATAATCCAAATAAGAAATATTTTCGATTAGCATTGCTTGATGAAAATAAAGAAGAAAAATGGTACATAGAAAATGGGTGCTCAACACACATGACTGGGGACCAAAAAATATTCATCATCTTAAGGAAATGAAAAAGTGGAAGTGTTGCATTTGGAAATGACTCCTCTATCAAAATACTTGGAAAAGGTGTAGTGAGTCTTAGAAGTGAAAATGTAAAAGAAGAAAATGTCTTACTTGTTGAATATTTGAATCATAATATCCATAGTGTTAGTAAAATATGTGATCAGGGATACAATATTAAGTTTGATTCCCCAAGATGTAAAATCAGAGAATAAGACTCAGGAATATTGGTTGCAACAAAAACAAGAATACCAAATAACATATACATCCTAGAAAAAGAGGAGAGAAAGATTATTGAAGTCACATAAAAGAGCTCCAAGGACTATAACAAGGAATGAAAGGATAAGAAGACAAAAAAGGATTGTGAAATACTATTGAGCGCCATGAGTTTAGGGGGAGAAGCACCAAAGAGGAGATTTACCCTTTTCCATTGATGTCAAATGGGGGGAAATGACCAGGAGCTCGATGTCAAGAGGAGTGTGAGTGTTTCCATCACTAACAAAGGGGGAGATCATTGAATGGTGTTTTCATTGATGTCAAAGTCAGTAATAGGTGATCAACATGAAAAATCCTATGGTTTTACTTGAAGGAGTCTCCAAAATGGTCCCCATATGGCATAGCTTTAAGAATGGCCCTCACAAAAGGAGCTTTGAAGAAGCCCACAAGAAGCCACAGAGATGTCATCAAGAAGCCTCACATTTATTTAAAGAAAAATAGTATGAAAGACGTTGAAAATGCATGAAAAAAATCCATGTATTGATAGCCCTCATCAATACATTTCTATTGGTAGGTTGCACTCCATGTGGTTCCTCACGGTTGAGGAGATATTCCCTCTTAAATATGATCATGTGAATTGACCCCTAAAAGTGTTGAAAACAAGAAGTTATAGGTTGGCCCTAAAGTTACTTAAAGGAAGTGCTTGGAAGGGTATAAATACGCATTAAGAACCTATAATTTTTATCATTCAAGCTTGTGATATCTTAGCACAAGTTTAGTAGTGAAGGTACAAGGAGGATAAGGAGATCTTATGAAGGATATTTTGAGGATATATTGATCATTGATATGGGTGCACTATAGTATGGAAGGTGTTTCTCTCTTGATGGAGAAGTCGAGGAAGGATTGATGACCTAATATCTCATGCATTAGGGTTTTCACATGATTAGGGTTTTCACATGATTTAAGGTTTGTCTTTTGCAGATGATTGAGGCTCATATTTTGGATATTTTTGCACATGATTTGAGGATCATATTTTGGATATTTTTGGCACATGATTTGAGGCATATCCTTGGATATATTGGCACAATTTTTTATGTGGTTGTTGGGGATTATATGTGGACCCATGTGGACCTAGTATCTCTATGTGGACCAAGTTTGTGAGGCTTGTATTTTGGATATTTGACAGATGGTTGGCACATGTTTTTATGTGGTTGTTGGGTTTTATATGTGGAGCCATGTGGACTTAGGATATCTATGTGGACCTAGTTTGATGATGATGATGTATCAATGATAGTGACATAAACACTGACATTGACAGTGACAGTGACAGTGACAGTGACAGTGACAAGTTGATTCTTTTATATACATATTTGAGGGTGGAAGGAGGGGGTAAGGAAAGGGGTTTGGAGCCTCCTTCCAGTTGGAGCTAGAGAATCTAGGGAGTTGTATATTCCATCAGGTTGGTTCCTATAAATCAGGGGGTTGGTGCATCCTTCCAGTTGGAGCTAGAGAATAGTGGAATTTTGAGCTACCTATTAATGTAATCTTGTTATTATATAAGAAAAGCATTATATGGTTTTATTGCATTTTTATTTCCACACAAATCTATTGCTCATTGTGTATTTGTTCTTCTTCTCTTTATTGTATATTGAGATGCATTTATTTTATTGAAAATTTAAAGTTTTTAAAAGGTGCTAAATTATAATTGATACTTATTCATCCCCCTTCTCAATATCAACACAATTTTGGTATAAGTTCAAATTTTATTGACAAAGCATATTTAGATGTAGTACCCATTGATGTGTGTGGTGTAGTGTTTGGAATCCCCTACATGTATATGAGGGTTGCAATATCCATGCATAGAGAAAAATAATATCGCATGATCAAGCATGGGAAGTCTTACATAATCAATGCACACAAAGGTTAATCAAATATCTTAGTGGTAAGTGAAAACCAAGCCAAAATTTTGATCAGTTCTAGTAAGAAGTATGTGTTTTGTTTCTTAAGAGAGACTCATATAGGGGAGAAATTAGTAGGAGTAAATGCATCCTTGGAGGGATGTTCCAAATAAATGGAACAATATTTGGAGGAGTTGTTGCAAGTGGACAAAAGAGTTATTCAAGATCCTAAAGGGATTCCACCTAAGAGGGAAGTGGAACATGAGATACAATTGTTTCTTGAATCCCCAATACCAAATATTGGGTTGTATAGACAATATGTTCTAGAAGTAGACGAAGTGAAGAAATATTTGCAACCATTTTTAGAGAAGGGAGTAATTTGACTAAGAACCTAACCTTGTGGGTAATTTATTACCATAGTACCCAAGAAGGATGAGACTTGTTGAATATGTATCGACTAAAAATATTTGAACAAGATCACACTCAAGAATTGGTACCCTCTATCTAGGATTGATAATTTTTTAGACCAATTGTAGCATGCCAAGTAATTCACCAAGTTGGATCTCAAATCATGATACCCCTAGGTATGTGTTAAACAAGAGGAAACTTGGAAGATTTCCAAGAAGACAAGGAAAGGTTTGTATGAATGGTTGGTCATGCATTTTCATTTATTTAATGCACTAAATACATTTATGATATTGATGAATGATGTATTGTGAGCCTATTTAGATTCATTTTTAAGTGTCTTTGGATGATATATTGGTTTATATCTTTATGTAGGAAGAGAAGATCTCACACCTCATGCATGTGTTAGAAAATATGAAAAAAAAATTAGTTGTTGGCTAACCTTAAGCAATGTGAGTTTTATGAGAATTCGTTGGTGTATTAAGGGTATGTGATCGATGGAGGGGAACTGAAGATAGAACCCACAAATATGGAGACCATCATCAATTGGATAATTCCTACTATTGTCACTAAAGTTAGGAGCTTTGTTGGGGTATCACAATATCTATGGTAGCATCCTTTTCAATGGTAGCTACACCACTCTATGCCATAACAATTGATGGGCCTCAAAATTCTCATATTTTTTGTCATATTTTTTTCATCATTTACATCTCTTTTAAATTACCCATAACCCCATATTTATTCTTCTGGATGCTTAAAACAATAATTTTGGCATAAGTTGTTTTCCATTGCATTTCTTTAGTATTTCAATTAAAAAACAGATTAACATTAAGATAAATGTTTATTTTGTATTTAATTATGAATAATGGCTTATTTGTGGACAAGTTGTGATAGAATATTAATTCAATATCTTATTGGTTCACAAGCTACAAGTTGGAGGAAGTTCAATTTAATGGTGCAAAGTGTTTTTAGATCCATGTGTTGTAGATTTAACATGTTACAGATGAGAAAATTAGTCACCACCATTCATGTAGCCACTTGGGGAAGATAATAAAGCATATATTTCATGGTTTTAATTATTGGAGGGCATATTTCTATGTGTCCATGTGTGTATACTCGTTTTTATTACATATTTATAGTTATCCCACGTATATTCCATGGATCTAGGGATCCCAACACCATTAATACATATTTTAAACATACACAATGCATCCACAAACAACATTCACATCATGTCAGCTATTGTAAAAGGACCAAATCCCCTTTTGCAGATTGTTCATAATGTAATTGTAATAGGAAGAAAGAGAAGTCGGCCCCAGAATATATCAAAGAGGCCTCGTAATATAATAAAGGTGCTTATAACCACCCAGGAGAAGAAATCGTCCCTGCCAGTGAAAGGACACTCCCACATGTGTCAGTCTTGTACAAATAAGGAGGCTAGCACCTCACTTAGACACACACTCACGTGTTCATTGAGAGACAAGTTTCAGAGCTGCAGTTGGAGAAGAGAGAGAGAAAGAGGCACATCTTTGGGAGAGGAATTTATGTACTTGTTTGAGTTATCTCTTGGCATTGTATTGGCTATCTATATTAAGGAAGTTTTGCTGGGTTTTCTGCCCCATGAGGGTTTCCTAGTATAAATGATGTGTCTCTTGTGATTTTGTATTTATCAATGATTATATCTTATACTATTGTTATCTATTGAAATGAAAAGAACTATAATAATGGCTTAAAAAATAACATGGTATCAGAGCCAAGATGAAGAGAGCATCTTTCACAAGAGAAAAGTGAAAAATGTCATTGTTGTCGTACATTCAAATTAGGGATTTTTGTTGGTGAGGTATTTCATTCCTAAAACCATCTAGAAAAGTGCGCCCTCCCTCAAGGATCATTTTGGCACCTTCAGTGCACCTTTTCAGTGGCTAGATCTCCCGGAAAGTGAAACCCTAGTTTCACAAAGTACCAGAAAACCAGAGTACCAGAAGTACCAGAAGTACGAGAGTACCAAAAGTACCAGAAAAGGAAAAGCATCAGTCCATAAATCTGTAGATCAAGTTTGAGAGGGTAAAAGTTGGATTTTCATAAATCTGACTGCACCAACTTACTCGCCTCAACTCAGGGCATCTATCCCCTGGATCAAAATTTCAAATTTTGAAGTTTGAAAAATTAGGGTTTCCTCATAAAACCCTAAGTTGTAGTTGTAGTCTTAGAACTAGTTGCAGTTGTAGCTGAAGAACCAGTTGCAAATACCCTTGAAGTTTTTAAGAGTTGGTAATGATTACCGCTACTACTAGATGGTGCCACTACCTACAAATACTATCAGAGGTATGTACTCACATATGTTTAAATGGTTAAACCTTAAAGAGTATTTTTAGGAGAAGGGATCTCTTGCCATAGATCCAAAAGGATCTCAAGATCCAACACATTCAGAGGAATGATGCAACCCAGGTGTGATTATTCTGATACACATCCATTTCTTATATTGATCAATGTTGCATGACCTTCATTCTAACCTTTTTTGAGTCAAGGTATTAGATGGATTAAAAGTTGAGATCATAGAACTTATCCTCTAGCGCAACCTTCTGTCAAGATAATGTATTGTCTTAGTAAAAAAGATAGGTTGAAGAAAGCACTCATCATCTTGAGTGAAGGAGACTCCGAAGAAAGCCAAGAACTCATTCCTAAGGACAAGGCTCTAGGTTTGATTAATCAAGTTAATAAGATTCAAAGGTACACATGACAAGTTGATGACTATAGTTGAGATATCAATCTTTGTAAATTATCATACTTGATAGCATGTGAGNCACCTTACTTTATCATTTCTTGATTTTATCACTTTTTTTTATTATTTAACTAATCCACCTTGACTTTGTCTCTTTGCTTTATCATTTAAATAATGGTTTCTTCTTTTAGGTCACTTTGACTTCTTTGACCTTGGTGGCTTCAAGCCTTCATGTGGGGGTCCTTCATCTTTGTAAGGCCATAACTCTCAAACTATGAAGAGTTATGTGACATTCCACATACCACCAGAAATGGCATGACAAGCACTATCCATCTACGATAGTTTCACCAACAATTTCCTTGATATTCATCTCATTATTCCACATACAAGCATGGTTCCTCCAACCATTCTTCTAGGATAACTCAATCCGCAAAGAATATTCCCGTGAGGGCTTTCACCATAAGGGGACCACTTTGGAGTTCATCCATTTGTGCACCTTATCAATCACGATAAGATAATAATGAGAGCATGGGTCCTCCAACCATTCGTCTAGGGTAATTCAATCCGCAAAGTGTCTTCCCGTGAGGGCTTTCACCATAAGGGGACCACTTTGTAGTTCATCCATTTGTGCACCTTATCAATCATGATAAGACAATAATGAGTCATTTATACATTTTTCCAACAATTCATCATATACCATTGAAATCGTATCGATCCATCTTCATCATGTATCAATGACAACTCATTGATCCATCTTCATCACATCAATGACAACTCATTGATCCATCTTCATCTATGCATTCTCATTAATGAAAATACATATTACATTACATCAATCATCAATAAATCAATACTTTGGCATCAATCAATCACTTGACATCAATCAATCAAACCATTGGAATCAATGACAACATGATCCAATAGAAGCATCTTTTAAAGCCATGAAGAAAACAAGGAATATAGAACATAGGGTAGAAGAAATACTAGGTGATGAATCAGATGAAGAAGAATAATATTTTGGAAGGAGGCTCAAGAGGGGAAATGACAAATACAAAGGTAAGTTACCTTTTAAATTCTTAAATTGTGGTAGAATAGGAAACTATGCTAAGATATCTCCTTTCAAAGAAAACAAAAATATTCCACAAGAAAACGAGCATTTACTCCAAGGAGGACAACGATTCTTCAGATGAAAGTGATGGAAAAGAAAGGGAGATAAGGGAAGTTCTCTTCATAACTCAAGAAAATCTAAATGATGACCACAAAATTCTAAAATAGATGAAATCAATTCTGAAGAAGAGTTTGATGCAGAAACAGAAGAAACAAACATAGAATCTTCCTGGGGAAGCAAAGACATCATAGAAAGTGAACAGGAAGTTGAAGAAAACCTTGAAAAATTGAAGCATGTTGAAGAATAAAATATCAAGCTCAAAAACAAAATTTGAGATTGAAAAAGTGAATTGAAATTTTTTGAAAAAGAGAATCATGAGCTTGAAAAGAAAATTGACAACTTGAAGGATCAGTTGGATAAATCCAAAAACACTGAATATTATAAGAAATTAAAAGTAGAATTGGATCACATAAGAAAATAGTTGATGTTAACAACAGAAAAGTTGAATTACTACATGAAATTTGAAAGAAGTACTAGAACGTTAGATGAAATTATAAACAAACAGAGATCACCTATCGATAAGATAGGAATTGGATATGGCAATAGTTTGAAGACAATAAACACAGATAAAACAGACAGGGAAGATGAAGGAAATTCTAGAAACTATGCAAACTCCTTAAGAAGTGGAATCAGCAAACAACACAAAGTTTAAGAACAACGGGAACATCACACCTCTAGCTGGAATAGAAGATCATAATTTAGAAGGGATGAGACACCAAGGTCTTTTTCTACCATGTATGAGAGTATTTTTCTTGGTCATTGTTATGATTCCATAAAATTTGGACACAAAGAAATTCATTGTAAAATCAATGCAAGAAACAACTATATGGGAAACATAAATGATTATGACTATCCAAAGGGAAATCATGTAAATAGTAGATCAGGAAATGTTCATGAATTTGTCAAAAAAAATTACCATCCATTTGATCCACTGATGGATCAGAAAATTGTATGCTACAAATGCAATAATCTTGGTCACAAAGCATGAGGTTGCATAAATATAAAATAAGATGCTCTTATCATAAAACCAACTACAATATGGGAAAGGAAAGATAATCCAAATAAGAAATATTTTCGATTAGCATTGCTTGATGAAAATAAAGAAGAAAAATGGTACATAGAAAATGGGTGCTCAACACACATGACTGGGGACCAAAAAATATTCATCATCTTAAGGAAATGAAAAAGTGGAAGTGTTGCATTTGGAAATGACTCCTCTATCAAAATACTTGGAAAAGGTGTAGTGAGTCTTAGAAGTGAAAATGTAAAAGAAGAAAATGTCTTACTTGTTGAATATTTGAATCATAATATCCATAGTGTTAGTAAAATATGTGATCAGGGATACAATATTAAGTTTGATTCCCCAAGATGTAAAATCAGAGAATAAGACTCAGGAATATTGGTTGCAACAAAAACAAGAATACCAAATAACATATACATCCTAGAAAAAGAGGAGAGAAAGATTATTGAAGTCACATAAAAGAGCTCCAAGGACTATAACAAGGAATGAAAGGATAAGAAGACAAAAAAGGATTGTGAAATACTATTGAGCGCCATGAGTTTAGGGGGAGAAGCACCAAAGAGGAGATTTACCCTTTTCCATTGATGTCAAATGGGGGGAAATGACCAGGAGCTCGATGTCAAGAGGAGTGTGAGTGTTTCCATCACTAACAAAGGGGGAGATCATTGAATGGTGTTTTCATTGATGTCAAAGTCAGTAATAGGTGATCAACATGAAAAATCCTATGGTTTTACTTGAAGGAGTCTCCAAAATGGTCCCCATATGGCATAGCTTTAAGAATGGCCCTCACAAAAGGAGCTTTGAAGAAGCCCACAAGAAGCCACAGAGATGTCATCAAGAAGCCTCACATTTATTTAAAGAAAAATAGTATGAAAGACGTTGAAAATGCATGAAAAAAATCCATGTATTGATAGCCCTCATCAATACATTTCTATTGGTAGGTTGCACTCCATGTGGTTCCTCACGGTTGAGGAGATATTCCCTCTTAAATATGATCATGTGAATTGACCCCTAAAAGTGTTGAAAACAAGAAGTTATAGGTTGGCCCTAAAGTTACTTAAAGGAAGTGCTTGGAAGGGTATAAATACGCATTAAGAACCTATAATTTTTATCATTCAAGCTTGTGATATCTTAGCACAAGTTTAGTAGTGAAGGTACAAGGAGGATAAGGAGATCTTATGAAGGATATTTTGAGGATATATTGATCATTGATATGGGTGCACTATAGTATGGAAGGTGTTTCTCTCTTGATGGAGAAGTCGAGGAAGGATTGATGACCTAATATCTCATGCATTAGGGTTTTCACATGATTAGGGTTTTCACATGATTTAAGGTTTGTCTTTTGCAGATGATTGAGGCTCATATTTTGGATATTTTTGCACATGATTTGAGGATCATATTTTGGATATTTTTGGCACATGATTTGAGGCATATCCTTGGATATATTGGCACAATTTTTTATGTGGTTGTTGGGGATTATATGTGGACCCATGTGGACCTAGTATCTCTATGTGGACCAAGTTTGTGAGGCTTGTATTTTGGATATTTGACAGATGGTTGGCACATGTTTTTATGTGGTTGTTGGGTTTTATATGTGGAGCCATGTGGACTTAGGATATCTATGTGGACCTAGTTTGATGATGATGATGTATCAATGATAGTGACATAAACACTGACATTGACAGTGACAGTGACAGTGACAGTGACAGTGACAAGTTGATTCTTTTATATACATATTTGAGGGTGGAAGGAGGGGGTAAGGAAAGGGGTTTGGAGCCTCCTTCCAGTTGGAGCTAGAGAATCTAGGGAGTTGTATATTCCATCAGGTTGGTTCCTATAAATCAGGGGGTTGGTGCATCCTTCCAGTTGGAGCTAGAGAATAGTGGAATTTTGAGCTACCTATTAATGTAATCTTGTTATTATATAAGAAAAGCATTATATGGTTTTATTGCATTTTTATTTCCACACAAATCTATTGCTCATTGTGTATTTGTTCTTCTTCTCTTTATTGTATATTGAGATGCATTTATTTTATTGAAAATTTAAAGTTTTTAAAAGGTGCTAAATTATAATTGATACTTATTCATCCCCCTTCTCAATATCAACACAATTTTGGTATAAGTTCAAATTTTATTGACAAAGCATATTTAGATGTAGTACCCATTGATGTGTGTGGTGTAGTGTTTGGAATCCCCTACATGTATATGAGGGTTGCAATATCCATGCATAGAGAAAAATAATATCGCATGATCAAGCATGGGAAGTCTTACATAATCAATGCACACAAAGGTTAATCAAATATCTTAGTGGTAAGTGAAAACCAAGCCAAAATTTTGATCAGTTCTAGTAAGAAGTATGTGTTTTGTTTCTTAAGAGAGACTCATATAGGGGAGAAATTAGTAGGAGTAAATGCATCCTTGGAGGGATGTTCCAAATAAATGGAACAATATTTGGAGGAGTTGTTGCAAGTGGACAAAAGAGTTATTCAAGATCCTAAAGGGATTCCACCTAAGAGGGAAGTGGAACATGAGATACAATTGTTTCTTGAATCCCCAATACCAAATATTGGGTTGTATAGACAATATGTTCTAGAAGTAGACGAAGTGAAGAAATATTTGCAACCATTTTTAGAGAAGGGAGTAATTTGACTAAGAACCTAACCTTGTGGGTAATTTATTACCATAGTACCCAAGAAGGATGAGACTTGTTGAATATGTATCGACTAAAAATATTTGAACAAGATCACACTCAAGAATTGGTACCCTCTATCTAGGATTGATAATTTTTTAGACCAATTGTAGCATGCCAAGTAATTCACCAAGTTGGATCTCAAATCATGATACCCCTAGGTATGTGTTAAACAAGAGGAAACTTGGAAGATTTCCAAGAAGACAAGGAAAGGTTTGTATGAATGGTTGGTCATGCATTTTCATTTATTTAATGCACTAAATACATTTATGATATTGATGAATGATGTATTGTGAGCCTATTTAGATTCATTTTTAAGTGTCTTTGGATGATATATTGGTTTATATCTTTATGTAGGAAGAGAAGATCTCACACCTCATGCATGTGTTAGAAAATATGAAAAAAAAATTAGTTGTTGGCTAACCTTAAGCAATGTGAGTTTTATGAGAATTCGTTGGTGTATTAAGGGTATGTGATCGATGGAGGGGAACTGAAGATAGAACCCACAAATATGGAGACCATCATCAATTGGATAATTCCTACTATTGTCACTAAAGTTAGGAGCTTTGTTGGGGTATCACAATATCTATGGTAGCATCCTTTTCAATGGTAGCTACACCACTCTATGCCATAACAATTGATGGGCCTCAAAATTCTCATATTTTTTGTCATATTTTTTTCATCATTTACATCTCTTTTAAATTACCCATAACCCCATATTTATTCTTCTGGATGCTTAAAACAATAATTTTGGCATAAGTTGTTTTCCATTGCATTTCTTTAGTATTTCAATTAAAAAACAGATTAACATTAAGATAAATGTTTATTTTGTATTTAATTATGAATAATGGCTTATTTGTGGACAAGTTGTGATAGAATATTAATTCAATATCTTATTGGTTCACAAGCTACAAGTTGGAGGAAGTTCAATTTAATGGTGCAAAGTGTTTTTAGATCCATGTGTTGTAGATTTAACATGTTACAGATGAGAAAATTAGTCACCACCATTCATGTAGCCACTTGGGGAAGATAATAAAGCATATATTTCATGGTTTTAATTATTGGAGGGCATATTTCTATGTGTCCATGTGTGTATACTCGTTTTTATTACATATTTATAGTTATCCCACGTATATTCCATGGATCTAGGGATCCCAACACCATTAATACATATTTTAAACATACACAATGCATCCACAAACAACATTCACATCATGTCAGCTATTGTAAAAGGACCAAATCCCCTTTTGCAGATTGTTCATAATGTAATTGTAATAGGAAGAAAGAGAAGTCGGCCCCAGAATATATCAAAGAGGCCTCGTAATATAATAAAGGTGCTTATAACCACCCAGGAGAAGAAATCGTCCCTGCCAGTGAAAGGACACTCCCACATGTGTCAGTCTTGTACAAATAAGGAGGCTAGCACCTCACTTAGACACACACTCACGTGTTCATTGAGAGACAAGTTTCAGAGCTGCAGTTGGAGAAGAGAGAGAGAAAGAGGCACATCTTTGGGAGAGGAATTTATGTACTTGTTTGAGTTATCTCTTGGCATTGTATTGGCTATCTATATTAAGGAAGTTTTGCTGGGTTTTCTGCCCCATGAGGGTTTCCTAGTATAAATGATGTGTCTCTTGTGATTTTGTATTTATCAATGATTATATCTTATACTATTGTTATCTATTGAAATGAAAAGAACTATAATAATGGCTTAAAAAATAACATGGTATCAGAGCCAAGATGAAGAGAGCATCTTTCACAAGAGAAAAGTGAAAAATGTCATTGTTGTCGTACATTCAAATTAGGGATTTTTGTTGGTGAGGTATTTCATTCCTAAAACCATCTAGAAAAGTGCGCCCTCCCTCAAGGATCATTTTGGCACCTTCATTGCACCTTTTCAGTGGCTATATCTCCCGGAAAGTGAAACCCTAGTTTCACAAAGTACCAGAAAACCAGAGTACCAGAAGTACCAGAAGTACGAGAGTACCAGAAGTACCAGAAAAGGAAAAGCATCAGTCCATAAATCTGTAGATCAAGTTTGAGAGGGTAAAAGTTGGATTTTCATAAATCTGACTACACCAACTTACTCGCCTCAACTCAGGGCATCTATCCCCTGGATCAAAATTTCAAATTTTGAAGTTTGAAAAATTAGGGTTTCCTCATAAAACCCTAAGTTGTAGTTGCAGTCTTAGAACTAGTTGCAGTTGTAGCTGAAGCACCAGTTGCAAATACCCTTGAAGTTTTTAAGAGTTGGTAATGATTACCGCTACTACCAGATGGTTCCACTACCTACAAATACTATCATAGGTATGTACTCACATATGTTTAAATGGTTAAACCTTAAAGAGTATTTTTAGGAGAAGGGATCTCTTGCCATAGATCCAAAAGGATCTCAAGATCCAACACATTCAGAGGAATGATGCAACCCAGGTGTGATTATTCTGATACACATCCATTTCTTATATTGATCAATGTTGCATGACCTTCATTCTAACCTTTTTTGAGTCAAGGTATTAGATGGATTAAAAGTTGAGATCATAGAACTTATCCTCTAGCGCAACCTTCTGTCAAGATAATGTATTGTCTTAGTAAAAAAGATAGGTTGAAGAAAGCACTCATCATCTTGAGTGAAGGAGACTCCGAAGAAAGCCAAGAACTCATTCCTAAGGACAAGGCTCTAGGTTTGATTAATCAAGTTAATAAGATTCAAAGGTACACATGACAAGTTGATGACTATAGTTGAGATATCAATCTTTGTAAATTATCATACTTGATAGCATGTGAGMATATAGAGGTAAATKMTTAACGTAACCATTTGTCTGATACAACTAACACCTCCTCTAGGAAGAATCTCATGTGTTAGTTCCAGGTTGCCATGGAGGAATGTTTGATCACAACACTATGAGAGTGTTGACCKCATTTTTGCATTGTATTCCTTACCTTTAATATTTTCTTTAGACAAGTTACAAGTGATAGCTCTAAAGGAGCTATTGTGATGATTGTTCATGCTATTACTTTATATTATAAAAAGGATATTACTCTTGCTTGTTGTTTTGTTGGCCTTGCTCCAGGTCACAAGTAATAACCCTGAGGAAGCAATAGTGAAGGTTGCAGAAGGAAACGTGCTAAAGGAGAGACCATAAATGAAGCAATCATCATTGGAAAAGAAGAAGGTGGATTGTATGAGCTAAAGGGTCACTCAGAAGCTTCCATGACCCATGCCATTGAGAATCCTGTTAATGTTTATGCCATTATTATAGTTCTTTGCATTTCAATAAGTAAGAGCATAATAAGAACAAGTTCACTGAGAAATACACATTCACAAGAGACACAACATTTATCTTGGGAAACCCTCTAGGGGAAGAAAACCTAGCAAAAGCTTCCTTATCATAAATAGCTTATACAATGTTCAAGAGATAACTCAAACCAATACAAAAAGTCCTCTCCAAGAGATGCGCCACCCTTCTTCTCCTCTCTCCAACTGGTAATTGCATCTTTACTCATAAGAGAATGAGCAAGTGAGTTGTGTGTTTGAAGTGAGGCGCTAGCCTCTTATTTATATCATACTGGCACATGTGAAAGGTCACAACTGGCAGGGATGACCTCTCACTCTGGGTGGGTAAACCCACCTTTAATTAATTCTAGGTCTTCCATTATAACTGTTGGGGCTGACTTCTTATTCTGTCCTTTGTAATTGTCTGATGACCAATCCGCAAAAGGGGATTTGGTCCTTATACAATTACCGACATGATTAATACTCAATGGGGATTAATCCAATAACAAAAATAATAATAATGACATGATTAATAGTCAATGGGGATTTAATCCAATAATAAAAATAATAAGAATGCTCTTCGCAGTTACATTATTTCAACACTCCCCCTTAACAAGAAGGGTATTCTTCATCGGCATCAGGCGAGAGAGGTATACATCATCAGTGGCATCTGGAGGACAGTATCGTCAATATCATCTTGAACCATTGTCTAGAAAATTTACGAGTCATCTAAAGTTTTCTTCATCAACATCATCATCATTCTCGAAATAATGTTATCATCATCTGCATCAAATATGTATCAGTAAAAATGATACCTCATCCCAGCACTAGGTTGGCACATCACAATACTACACTAGCTCAATGTCACAGCGGTTAAGCTGGTAGCTCAGTGTCAGTCACATCTTTCTTTACGTCTAACAGCTAGGTCAGAAGCAAGTAATATCATCATCTTGCTTTACATCTAACAACTAGGTCAGAAGCGAGGAATCACAACATCATGCTTTACGTCTAACAACTAGGTCAGAAGCATGACTCATCTTTATTTACATCTAACAACGAGGTCAGAAGCAAGGAACACATCAACATCTCGCTTTACATCTAACAATGAGGCCAGAAGAGAGGAATCATCTTGCTTTACGTCTAACAACTAGGTCAGAGGAAAGGAATCAGCAGTGTCATGCTTTATGTCTAACAACTAGGTCAGAAGCATGACTCATCTTGCTTTACGTCTAACAACGAGGTCAGAAGAAAGGATCACATGGCGTCATGCTTTACATATAACAACAAGGTCAGAAGAATGACTCATCTTGCTTTACATCTAACAACGAGGTCAAAAGCAAGGATCACACAGCGTCATGCTTTATGTCTAACAGTGAGGTCATAAGCAAGGAATACATCTACTCCCCCTTTCAGGGAGGGTCCTTTCGGACAATACCAAGCATATCTCGAAAGTTTTCAAACTTTACATGAGATAGAGGCTTAGTCAACACATCAACAACCTGTTCATCTGTGCTAATGTACTGGAGCTTCAAGGCTCCTTTCTGTACCATGTCACGGATGAAATGATAGCGGATCTCTATGTGCTTCGACCTGTCATGGAACACAAGATTCTCTGTCATTTTAATACAGCTTTGATTGTCACATAGAATCGTGGTTGCTCTCATCTCCA
>JZKD02S0274300.1:0-10620 GCA_000966675.3 Picea glauca
CTAATCAACATACATAGATCATCAACACTAATGTTTATTTGACCTACCCAAATAAACTAATTTACCCAAGATGCTAGCAAATGAAACCACACAATGCAAAAGAACAAGATCACCTAATATGTAGTAGATAGACAAGACTAATCTTAGTAGATCCAAAGTCCTCCAAAGCTTTTTCTTATTGCATCCAAAATGTGAGATCCTTGGGCAACTAATTGCTCCAAAGATCTCAAGAGAAAATGAGTGAATGGAAGATGGCAATAGCAAGAAGATGGCAAGATTTCGGTAGCATAACTTTAACTCAAAGAATGGTGAGGAAAAAGGGTGAGGAAGGGTTCTACTTATACCTCAAGAGGCAAAGTGAAGGCACTTGGATGAACTCCAAGTGTCAAATCCACATCAAATGAGCAAATCTCAATGAGTGGGCACACCATCTAGGGTTTGAAAGCTAGATCTATGGTGTAGAAAAAATTAGGAGGTGTTGAGATCAAGCAAAGAGGTATGGGAGGCCTTGTTATTGATGCCAAGGAAGGTGAGAGGTCCAAATAATTTTTAAAAAATCATTTGTGGAGTTTCTAGAAGAGGGGGGGCGTAACTCCTCTTGGAGGGAGCAAAAAAAGTGTGAAAATGAAGAAATGGAGGGGGATTAATGAGAAAAAATAAGTGGGATCATCCTAGGAGGTGATGTGGAGGTCAAAGGGAGTCATAACTCATGAGAGTGGGCCCCAAATAAGTCACAACAACCTACACCAAGGAAAAACGTCACTTGCCCTAGGGGGGTGATTATTTTGAGTGTAGAAGGTGGGTAAGGGGTTAGAATAGGTTGGAAAAGGTTGGGATGGGTTTGGGTAGGTTAGGAGGGTCTAACTTGCTCATTTCCACCTTAAAATTCACTCACTAACTCAAAATTACAATAGTTTTGACATTTTAATAATGTCACCTTAGCAATTAAAATTGTTGTTTTGACTAAGACTGACTCTGAGTGGACTAAGACATAGTAAACTTAGTCCCACTGAGCTGAAACTTGGCCTATGGGTGTAGGGGGTGATATTCCATTTCTTTTGAGCACAAATACCCCTATCAAAAGCCTAAAGATCCAGTTTTTACAATAATAGCTCAAAAAATAATTAATTAATTAAATTATTAAAAATTTAATTAATAAAAAAAAAACATATCTAGACTCGACGAAATTCCACAAAACTTTCTACACTGTCTGGCATGGTCATTTACAGCATTCCTAAACAATAGCTACCAAAGGATGAGATCATTAGAACGTCGTTCACCACTTTGGAGGAAATTATTGCATGTGTGTAGGGAAAAACTCAAGGGAAGTCAATCAGGCCCTAAAGCCCGGTTGACAACCTGAGGATAAAAAACCCTCGGTGAAAGGAACTCCCCCAATGGAAACATCCCAAGGTACCTGACCTAACTATGATCGATGCAGACTTATTACATTATTAACCCACGCAGGGGTGCGGAAATTTCGTTTACAAAATTTTTGTGCTGGGGCACCAAATGCCCAAGTAGAACCATAACTGTCTTCAACAAATATGCATCTAGTGATGCATCTTCATGGCACATGAGTTGACCACCATTGTTAAATGGGCGGTCAACACTCTCCATAGTAATCAACCTATTTTGCAAGGCATTGATCTAATTGGCATGGTTAATCTCCATTTGCTTAATTAACTGGGTCAATTCCTTAATCCCATCACTTGATGACTCTTGACCCTTTACTTCCTTCTTCTCATCATTAACCTTTGAAGAAGAACCTCTTGTGAAACCAGGAATATTGGACTTCCTAGCCTCAAGCATATTTTGTTCAACTCTTATAGTTGTAGCTTGTGCTGCTTCTAAAGTTTGAGGATCTTTATCCCTTAAGGCATACCTCATTTCACCTTCAAATGCCTCAATATAATAAATCAAAATTGCAGCATTGGAGGGCTTAATGTTCCTATGAAGGCTCTTCACCAAGCTATTAAACTTAGTGTTAAATTCAACCACAGTTTCATTTTCTTTTTTCTGGCTAGTGGTAAGAGCAACAAGCTGAAATCTATGTTCCTTTTGATCACCCCATCTCTTCCTAAACTCATTCAATATTTCCTCAAGGGTGCTAAACTTAGCTACAGCAAAATCAGTAAACCATTCAGTAGCATCTCCTTCATAAGAATATACAAACAAAGTCATCTTTACGTCTTCTTCATCATGACCCCTACAATATCTTTCCACACACATCTGAAAGTTGAGGATGTGGGACTTGGCACTTATAGCATTGTTCCCCTGAAAGGTAGGCAACTTGTCAATAGCCTTTTCAGGAACTGCATGAGGGGAACCTTGGATTGCTGCAAAGTTCAAAGGTCTCAAAAAGATACTCATGGTTAAGTTAGGATTATTAGTGGTATTATAAACAGTTTGTTGATTATTGTTTTGGAACAAGTATTGGATATCAATGAGTGTTTCTTCCCCAAGACTTTCAAGTAGCCTTCTAGAAGCAAGGCGATTTAGCCTCCTCCTATAAACCTTTTCAAGTTCAGGAAAAGAGTAAATCACTCCTTGTGAAGTGCTCCTAGTAGTATACTTGATAGATTTTTTCAATGGAGTCGCCACTTGGAAAGGAAACACACAAAATCAACCAATAAAAGTTCAATGAATTTTAGGGACTAAACTTTTTATTACTTAGTTCTTAAAAAATTAAGTTAAGTCGTTTTGACCAAGGATAAATGACTTATCCCCGGCAACGGCGCCAAAGATGTTTTCGTCCTTATCCACACTTGTAGACGTGAGCAAAGTCCAGCTCACTTAGGGACTGGAACCTCTTCCTTCTAGGCTTACTCCTAGGGAAGCCAAGGGGGGTAGACCCTAGTTACTAGATGTGATTTAACTTTGAAGTTCTAGGAATTAGTTTTAATTTGTTAAAGGTTTAGGGGGAAGACTAACCTATGATGCTAAGGCAGCCAATGCAAAGTGCAAGATTAATAAAATGTCAAGCAAAGCCTTTTTCCTAAGTCAACTAAGACTAGTGCCTAAGGATTGGGCAAGGGGTCAACTATGTTTGAGGTTGTTGAATTACAAAAGATTACAAGTATAAGATTGCAACTATTCCACAACAAGAAGATACAAGTACTTACAACAGTAAATAAGAAATGTTACAACAATTATACAATAACATACACAAGATACAAATAGACAATATAAACAAGTGCCAAAGTGTGAGAGTTAAGAGATATTCAAAGTTAAGATCAATTACATAAGGCCAAGCATGCCCCAATAGTACTTACTCTATTGGACTGCTTTTCAATGGCAACCACTAAAGCACTCAAGACTCAACAAGACGATGCCTCCAAATGGGATGCGCAACTTCTTCTTGAATCACACCACAAAGAGCATAAATTGAGAGGTGTAAAATACTTTGAAAATAAATGTTCAACCAAACTCAAAAGGTCTAACACTTAAATAATCAAACCACAAGATTGCATAACAGATTGAAAGATGTATGTGTGCTTGCAAATTAGATTTCTAAACAACCATCATAATATATACCCAAGTAAAGATTGTCTAGAAGACTAAGTGGTTAAAAGTTGTTTAAAGATTTGGTAAATTTTACTTGCGCTCCTAGCTAAGTGTCAAACCTTACTCCTCCTCCTATTGCCAAATAACTACCGGATGCTCAAGATAGTAAGGCAACGAGGCCCACCCTAGCTTTCACTGTCAGCCCTAAAGTAAGAGTACTTCCCGGAGAGGACACATCCTATGCACCGTAAGACAGTCCCCTGCCTACACCCTCTGTTGTTTTCCTCAAACCCGTTTTAGATGGTGAAGATGGCAGAATTAGGTGTCCTAGTTGGTCTAAAATATTATTATGACTTATGGGTAAGTCTTAGGATGTGTTGTGAGTGTTTTAGATAAGTTTTAGATGCCCAAAAATGTTGAATTATACCCAAAACCGAAACTGTAAATGATTGTTGTGAAGTGTGTTGCAAAGTATGAAATTAAAGCATGTAACACCACATCTAAAGCATAAATTGAAAGCTGGAAACAGAGACCATTTACATCACCATTTGATAACCCATAGCATGTGCAAGATATGTAAGAAAATATTATGAAAAGGGCAAGAACAGCTTTTAAATTGGAACAACACTTGAGATTTTAACCATTCAAACCATAAGCTATTCCATGTGAGTTGGCATGCTTAAGAAAAGATACTTGCTGAAAATGAAAGCTACCTCCTACACCATTTACATATCAAAACCAAAGGAAAGCTTGAGAGTTATGTGTGCCCAAGAAATACAAGATTTCTTCAAGACATATTATTTAACCATGTAATCTACTCCATTTGAGATACCATGCTAAAGAGTGAAATATTTGCAAGAATAACACTAAAGCATGTAAATGGAAGTATGCCTTAAGGGCTTAAACTAAGATGATATAACATGTGATGATTACTCTAGAGCATTTTAGTCCATTTAAACCATATAAACATCAACACATCATTAACATCCTAGCCATTTGATTTTGGGGGTTACTCTCCCAAGGTGTAGGCAATTATGTAAGCAAAAATTTGGAAATAAATAGCAATAAACCACTCACAATGGCACAAGGTGGAGGCAAGGAAAGGCGCACCTCATGTGGGAGGGGCCCACAAATCAAATAAACCACACTTCTAACGTTTTATTATGGGAAGAGGGCGCAAATCCCCCTAGGGGCATGGGTGTTTTAGCAAGTGAGTGGGTAAGGGGGTGTGGAAATGTTTAGGAGGTGGGTTGGGTAGGCTAGGTATCACTTTTCTTGCTCTCATCCATCATCACACTAACCCATTAAATCATAGTTACAAAAATTACATTTTTGACTTAGCAATCAAAATTGTTGTTATGACTAACTATGACTCCGGGTGGACGAATGACTAGCAAAACTTGTCCGACTGAGCTGAAACTTGGTCCAGGGGTGTAGAGGGTGCCTTTCCATTTTCTTTGAGCACAAATACCCCTATCAAAAGCCCAAGGATCTAGTTTTTACAATAACTGCTCAAAAACAATTAATTAATTAAATAATTAAAATCCCAACCTTGGGAAAATTAATTAAATTTAATTAATTAAAAAAAACCTATCTAGACTCGACGAAATTCCACGAAACTTTCTACAATGTCTTACATGGTCATTTACATCATTCCTAAACAAAAGCTACCAGAGGATGAAATCATTAGAACGTCGTTCACCACTTTGGAGGAATTATTGCAGGTGTGAGAGAAAAACTCAAGGGAAATCAACCAGGCTGAAAAGCCCAATTGACAACCTGAGGATAAAAAACCCTCGGTGAAAAGAACTCTCCCAATGAAAACATCCCAAGGTACCTGGCCTAACTATGATCCATGCAGACCTATTACATTATTAACCCACGCAGGGGTGCGGAAATTTTGTTTACAAAATTTTATGTTGGAGGCATAAATTGCCCAGGAGAACCAAACTGTCTTCGACATATTTGCATCTGATGATGCATATCTTCATAGCACATGGAGTTGAGCCCCTAGTTGAATAGGCGGTCAACAGGGTTTACACCCCCAAGGAAGTAACTCATCCAACTTGTTTGATCAAGAGACTCCATTTACCTGATGGTTAGAGGCACTAATTCAATTGTTGTAATATCCCAAATTCGGCTAGTCTAGGAATCTCTGCTAATATGTGTGTATGATTAATGGTTTACAGCATATAAATGAGCATACAAATAACAATTACGACAAAAGACTGCAAAGCTTATATTATGATATCTTTGCGGAGTACAAATGTTGAATGCGGTTGAATATAATGAATCACTCGACTAGATCAATGACAAAACGATCTTAGTTGAAACACAATAAGCAAACTAAACGATAATACCCGATAATAGATGAACACTGCGGGATCAGTGGATGATCTGGAGCTATGGCAGCTCACACGGTAACTGTTGCAAGTCCGGAAAGTTTTCCATGATGGCTAGATCTCTCGGATCGGCCTGAAAACTGTCCCAAACAGTGTGCCCTGCTGTCCCTCTCAATCCTGGTGACAGACCGGCCCCTCTGTTGGTGTGTCTGAACCCCAGATGGATCCCCCTGGGGGAATGCACCCCTCTGCTACTGGAAAATTGTGCCCTAGTGATTCCACCGTCGGAATCGGTTGATATGTGTCTCAAATTGATCGCCCTGGCCTACTGTGAAATGGGTTGAAAGGGTTTCCCTGGATCTGATCTGATGATCACTCAAGAACCCTGAATGTGTCCTCCCCAAGTGTCACGCTCCCAATGTCTGGAAAATGCGCCCCAGATGATTCCTTCGTCGGAATCTGATGAGAAACCAGGAAAAAGATGCACCTAGCCTTCCTCTCAACTAAGTCGGAGGGGAATCTCTGAACTCTCCCTGAATGGGACAAGTCGATCCACTAAGCCTCCTCAGAAGTTGCGCCCTCTCCCTGAACAAGTGTGCCCCTGTTGCTGAATCCTGTAGAAATGTTGCTGAAGACTAATGGAAGACCTGTGTGACCTCCCCGGTGAATAGGGTGTGTCTCTCAACACTGAAATCAACCACTGGTGTATTCCTCCTAGAATCCACTGAACTATCTCTCCTTAGATGCGCCTCTCTCCTCAATGACAAGTCAAAATATGCATAATGATGAATTAGGTCACTTTATCTTCTCTTATAGCTACCCAAAACCCTAATTCGTTGTTGACTCTATTTTTAGATCGTTTGTTCTATTTTTAGCTCAAGTTGGCTTAAAAGCACTTTTAGCCACTTTTAGCGCAATGTCACTTTCAAATTATAATACCCTTGGCTGGAGTGACCTCTAGTAACCATGTTTACCCCTTATGGCCCTGGCTATAGTCTAACGGGGTTGTTTAGACCATTAAGCCTCCTCTCTGGAGCTCCTATTTGGAAAGGGGCATTACAGTCCTCCCTTCCCGAAATTGCGTGTCCTCGAGCAATACCAATCCAGGGTGTTGCAACACCTGCTCGCTCTCCCAAGTAGCTTCCTCTACTGGAAGCCCTCTTCATCTAATCAAACACTCTCTAATGACCCTGCTCCTCGGTTTCCGCTCTCGAAACTCCAATACCTCCTCTCGAACCAACTCCAATTGTCCCTCCTCATCCAATGGGGGAAGCTCCTCTGATGTGCTGATGAATTGTCCCACCACTTTCTTGAGGCAAGATACGTGGAACACGTTATGAATCTTGCTCCCCTCTAGAAGCTCTAGCTCATAAGCAACCTTGCCTACCCAACACATGATCCTGTAAGGTCCATAAAATCTGGGCTTAAGCTTCTCAGCCCCACTCTTCTTCAGAGATAACTGTCTCTAAGGTTGGAGTCTCAAGAAAACCAAATCCCCAACCTCAAAGCTGCGCTCTATCCTCTGCATGTCCGCACTCATCTTCTGTCGATTATGTGTTGTCTACAGGTTCTCTTTTAGTAATTTAAGAATCTCTCGACTCTCTATGATCCAATCCTTGGCCTTGGGAGCTCTGTTCTCCCCCAAAACCAAGTCTATCAAAGTGGGAGCATCATACCAGTACAATGCTCGGAAGGGTGTCATACCAATGGACATGTGGAAAGTGGTGTTGTCACAATGCTCCCCTAAATGTAGCCACCTGACCCATGTTTTCTACTGTCCACCCACATAGTTCCTCAAATACCCTTCGACCCACTTGTTGACGATCTCGGTCTACCCATCTGTCTGAGGGTGATAGTTCATGTTGGGTGTCAACTCTGTCCCTACCAATCTAAACAACTCCCTCCAGAATGTCCCAATAAACCGATTGTCCCTGTCACTGATAATGTTCCTCGGCAAGCCATGAAGTCTGAAGACCTCTCTGAAGAATAACTCGCCTACCTGAACTGCTTACTCCGTCGGTATGGCATAGAAGTGAGCAAACTTGGTCAATCTGTCAACCACTACATAGATGCAGTCCTTACCCTGGACCTTGGGTAGGCTTGTGATGAAGTCCATCGATATGCTCTCCCATTTCTGCTCTAGAATGGGAAGTGGTTGAAGTAGCTCAGTTGGAAGCGTATGCTCTGACTTGTTCTGCTAATAAGTCACACACTCACTGATGTACCGTAACATCCGATTTGAGGCCCTTCCATGAGAACCTCTCCTTGATCTGCCTGTAGGTTTTGAAAAACCCCTGATGGCCTGCTAGTGGTGAATCATGAACTGCTGCGAGGATCTTCTTCTTAAGCCCTGAATCTGGTACTAAGTAGACTATGTCCTTGTAGAATATGACATCGTCAATGACCATGTACCTGTCATCCTGAATCTGTCCATCCAATACCTCACAAGCGAACTTGTTCTTGGAATATTCCACTAACAAGTGGGATTTCCAATCTACTGAAATCTCCATCAAAGAACATGTCGCAGGTCTCCTAGATAGCGCATCGACCACAATGTTCTTCTTCCCCTTGACACACTCTATGTCGAAGTCGAATGCTTGTACCTTCGTCACCCATTTCTGTTGGCACTCACTGAGGTCCTTTTGCTCAAGGAAATACTTCAAGCTGTTGTGCTCTGTTTTGACCACGAATTTGCTGCCCACCAAATATTGTCTGAATTTGGTCAAGGCATGCATGATTGCTAGCATTTCCTTGTCATAAATGGAGTACAACCTCTCAGTTTGACTGAGCTTCATGCTCTCAAATACAATAGAGTGATCTCCCTGCATCAAAACTACCCCGATACCCTTGCCAGACGCATCACACTCTAGTACAAATGGTAAAGTGAAGTCTGGCAATGCTAACACTGGACATGTGCCCATGACTTCCTTCATGTGATCAAAGGCTTTATGTGATTCATCGGTCCAGATAAAAGCCCCATGCTTGGTGAGATCCGTCAGTGATGCTCCAAGCTGAGAAAAAACCGTGACAAACCGCCTGAAATCACTACATAACCCGAAGAAGCTCCTCAACTTTGTCACATTCTTGGGCGTTGGCCAATCCAAAATGGCCTTGATCTTCTCCTGGTGTACCTGTACCCCCTGTGCACTGATGATGTGGCCCAAGTAAAGTAGCTCTGTCATACCAAACTCACACTTGGACTCTTTGGCATATAGTGGCTATGCCTCCATGCTGCTCAATACCTCATCCAAGTGCCTCATATGCTCCTGCCATGTCTTGTTGTAGAACAAGATGTCATCGAAGAAAACCACCACTGATTTCCTCAACTGATCCCTGAATATGTGGTTCATGCAAGACTGAAATGTAGTCGGTGCATTGGTTAGCCCAAATGGCATAACCAGAAAATCAAAATGACCAAAGTGACATCGAAATGTCGTCTTCTCTATGTGTTGCTCTCGGATGTTGATCCGATGATACCCAGAGCGTAGATCAATCTTCAAGAAGAACACTGCCCCATGCAATTCATCCATCAACTCGTCAATGCAAGGGATAGGATACCATTTCTTGTTCAAGGCCCGGTAATCAATGCACATCCTCATGGTACCATCCTTCTTCAGGACTAAGACAATTGAAGAAGCAAATGGACTGTTGCTAGGTCTGATGTGTCCCATCGCTAGCAATTCCTTAACTGCTTTCTCTATGTCATCCTTGAACCTCCTAGGATGACGATAGGGTGGTGTGATCATATGTTTGGCCCCCTCCTCCAACTCAATGGTGTGTGTGTTATCCCCACTTTTAGGGATAACTAGGAGATCATGTCTCAAGGCCCACAAGTCCTAGACATGGAGTACCGAGAGCAGGATTTACCTGAGCATGGCCCTGGAGGGCCCCCCTTTTCTTCTTCCATCATCCTTATCTTGTCAACAGCGGTAGCATACATCACCATCGGCTTCGTCCTGTATCAAAAAGAGTTCTTGCTACATGAAGTAATTGGTCCACGTATCATGGTATGTGTCACCTTTGATCATTAAAACCTTTAAATATATGTATCTGATTCCTTTTATTTCTATCAATTGCTTGGATCTTACATTGCCCACTTAACCATGTTTGGGGGGATTGACAGGGTGTCCTAGCAAGCCTTTGTCCATAGGTTTTTGTTTGCCACTTGGGGGGATTGACAGGGTGTCCTAGCAAGCCTTTGTCCATAGGTTTTCATTTGCCACTTGGGGGGACTTCTGAAAGGCCATCGTCTGCTCTCATCATAGCACCACTATTTCATCTTATTTCTCGCTCATTTGTCCCACTCCCCTTGTCCGGGCATTCAGTTGACCTATTTTCAGGATTGCACCTTATCTCGTGGGAAGAAGGGGCTAAAGGCCCATAAGGTAAAAATAAGTTGGTAAAAGATAAAATCCTAAGAATAAAACCTCGAGATGCTTCGCCCAGAGATCCCCGAGAAAGCAATAAAAGGCTTCTCAGCAAGAAACAAGAGGGACCCAGAAAAATAATAAAACAAGACCTAGTCAAAGGATAGGGGGTCTCATCACGAGCCAGCCTATTAGGTCCACGGGTACCTAGCAGTATGACATTGCCACCAGCTGGTTACCACGCCAGGGCAATGACTCTTGGTTACATGGCCAAGGGAAAGGGGGTCTTATCACGAGCCAACCTTTCATTTCTGTGAAAGTACTTGTGGGTAACGTTGCCACCACTGGTCACCACACCAGGGCAGTGTCCCCTGATTAGCTCTTGAACAAAAAGAAAAAGAAAA
>JZKD02S0274311.1:19152-29687 GCA_000966675.3 Picea glauca
AATATTACAAAAGGTACCTATTGCATCCTTGTATTTGGAAAATGATCAATTTGTGTGGTATCAATGGCTCTATGAAAGAAAAAAGAAGTATATTGTCTCTTGGTTTATTTTTACGAATGAATTTTTATCACATTATGGGTATATTAAGAGCAATACATTCTTTAGTCAATTGATAAATATTCGACAAAAAGGTCAAATTACAAAGCACATTCAATAATTCCAAAAGCTCAATCTTAGGGTAAAGAACATTCATGAGGATAATTTGCTAGACATCTTTATGGATACTTTAAAGGATAATATTCAACATGAGGTGTGTCTCTTCGAACCTAAATCCCTATATAAATCTTTCAATATGGAAATGAAAGTGGAAAACAAAAATATAGCTACTAGAAGGGTGGCCACTGACAACTATAGAGAGCACCATGTTACCTCTCCTAAAATGACAAGGTTGACACCTCAGCAAGTGGATGAAAGAAGAGAAAAGGGACTATGTTTCAATTGTGACAATAGGTACAATAAGGGGCATAAATGAAGTGAGAAGAAACTATTCTACATAAAAAATGAAGAGGAAGAAAATCAAGAATTGGAACCATCACAAGATCTAGAGATAGAAGAGACTACTCCAACGATATCTTGTTATGCATTGGTCGGAATCAATACTCCACAAACTCTCGAAATAGAAGGATGTATCAAAAACAAAAAGGTGACAGTGTTGATTGATTATGGTAGTACTCATAACTTCATCAATTACAAATTAGCAAAAGATCTCAATTGCTTTGAATATCCAACACTGGAGTTTCAAGTAATGATTGCAGATGAAGGTAACATAAATTGTTTTGGGAAGTACCATAGTATTAAGATGAATATGGGGGAGTATTTATTGGATAGTCCCATGACTTCCATCCAAATGGGTGGTGTTGATGTTGTATTAGGGGTCCAATGGTTAAAATCATTGGGAGCAATGGCCCTCAAGTTTCAAGATCTTTTCATGATATTTTCCTCATAAGGAAAGGAAATTGACCTTAGAGGTATCCAAGGGAAAACCTCTAAATTGATGAGCTATAACCACATAATAAAATAACTCAAAAAGGGACACCATGGTGTAATTTCACAATTGTGCTCACTAGATGTTCAAACATATATATCCTCTGCTTTAATGGATCTCCAAAAAGTTATCAACAATCATTCCAAGGTATTTGGAGAGATGCTTAAGGGTCTTCCACACACTCGAGACCATCCCCATGTTATTTATATGCAACCAGAAAGTGTGCATCGAGTCTTGCATGTTTCTTGCTTAAAGAAGATAATCAGTGAGAAGATTCCAATGCAAACTATTTTATCAAAGATTAATGGGGAAGGAAAATTAATACTAGAACCATAAAAAATCCCTTAAATAGGGATTAAGAAGCTACGAAATCGAGCAATTACTGAGTACCTCATCAAATGGAAGAACCTACTTGTGGAAGAGGCAACATGGGAAGATGATTTCTTTGTGCAGACGCACCCGCGATTTTCAAGTGTTGAGGACAACAATTGTTTGAAGGGGAGGGGCATGTTAAGCCCTGGAAAAATCTCCATGTTAAGTATAAAACCCCTTATAAAGCCCCAGATATTGAGTTATTATATTTCTAGTATTATATTAGTAGGTCGGTTAGAACCTTATATATATATATATATATATATAGGAGACCTAGTATTAGGATTGTATTATCTCATCTCATATTGAATTATGAATTAGATATATTGTAAAAGTATGTTTCCCCCTTGAAGTGGACTATATTCATTGACTTTTTATCATTTTTAAGGTGTTGGATCATAACACAATTGGAGATTAGGCCTGATCACCAAATCAAGCCCTCTTATTTTTTTCTTTTGAACCTTCCATCTGAATTTCATTTGGACCTTTGAATATTTAAAAGCCTAGCCTTTGTTCAAACTTTAAATATCTTCTTTCAAACTATTAACTTTCACCTCAAATCTTCAATCAACCTGATTTGATAATTAGCCCCAATTTCCAAACCATGATCTTCATCCACCAACTTTGGTGTCAAAAAATTATAATTTTGGGATCAATGCCAACCTAAAAATTAGGCCTTCCTTTAATCTCTTTGAACTAATAAGATTTTTGTTTCCCCCTTCAGTTCAAGATTTTTTTTAGTTTTTGGATGTCTTTTTCTCCCCTTCAAACTCTTCTTTTCATTTTCCAAATTTGATCAAGGCATACCAAAACCTTTGCTAAAGCTCAAAATAGTGGTTGATAACCAAATTGGACCCCCTTTTCACTTGTTTGTTGATGCCTTTTCCATATTTGGAAGTCGGCCCTAATTTCCAAATTGGACCCTCTCATCACCATTTGAATAGTATGGTCTTTCGACATTGTTTGATGTTATTTTGTTTTGTTTATCCTATTTTTTAACTTTGTACTTTACTTTACAAAACTATATTTCTTCCATTGGTCCAAAACCTCTAAATCAAGCCTAGTACAGATTCATGAGAGGAAAAAAATGAATAACAAACTGAATACAATAACACAGAGATATGGATAAAAACAACAGATATCTAGTGAACAATAACTTCTATTGAATAAATAAAATAGTTTGAAACTGTAAAATTGCAGAACTGAAAACTACTTGCTCGAATGATGGTAGTTATCTCTGAGAAGAGATGTAGTTGTTATGCGCATATGTCTGAGAAGAATGATTACAATGAGGGTGCAAAGGCCTTTTACACATTACTCAGGAATTCCAAAACCCTAGAAATCCAAAAATATAACCCTAGGAGATGAAACGCCAAAAGTTATGTGGGCTCCGATGGGTAAGTTGGTACCTCAAATTCTCGGGCTCGTAACTTTTGCATATGACCTCTGATTTAGGCGTGTGATAACCCATTGGAAATGTATTTTAGAGAACTACACATTATTCCATCAAACTCGAACTCTATTTCTATTTTGACTGTGGAAAGCCAAAACAATGTTGTTTAGGGCCCCAAAACAGCCCTAGAAGTACATAAAGATGTACTGACATGAAAACTTCCAAAATAAGCCAGTTGGAATATGTGGGTGGCCACCAATATCCACCTGGATGTTGTGTAGGGATTCATTATATCCCCAAAAGTGTAGAACCCACAATTACAAGGAAATTTCATCATTACAGAGAAACGTGTTGAATAAAAATTTGTCTAGAGAAGCCAGTTGGAACATGTGGGTGGCCACCAATATCCACCTAGATCAATCCTCCCCCTTAGGAAGCAATGGTATCCATTGCATTGAGTTCCCCCATCAAGTGAGAAAAATTTTGTTGAATTTGGCCCCAGGTGAGCCACTTTCCTTGGTGCAGGTGTTGCCCTACCTTAACAACTCGATAAAGTTGGATCCTTTGTTGGCGAGTGCCCTTGACCTCTATGTCCATTATCTGATCAGTGGATGCATGTTCCATGCATTTTGGGTTGAGCTCTATTGGTGTCAATTTTTATGTGATCTCCGAGGTTTCCAATAATGGTAGAAAATATGGTCGGAGGAGGTCCACATTGAACACTAGGTGCAAGCCAAGGAAGGGGGGTGTGTTGAGCTCAAAATCATTATCACCAAAAGCCTTGGTGATAGTTTAGTTCCCATAGCGAAGTGGACGGAGCTTCATATGGGACCCTATAAGATGTTATTTCTGCAAATGTAACCAGACCTTGTCTCCCACCTGAAACTTGTGTCATAATCGGTGTTGATCATGGCGTTGCTTCTACTTAGCATTGGATTTCTGCAAAATCTCATGGACCTATTAGCGGATGTGTTGAATCCACTCAATGAATATGGTGTCTTTGTTGGCCTCAGACTAAACATGGAAATATTTTTCTTGTGTGGTTGCAAGAGGTAGTGCAACATCAATGGCACCCAAGGGTTGGAATCCTAGCCCCACCTGAAATGGGCTATGGCCAGTGGAGCTATGGAGAGCCATGTTGTAGGTGTTTTTAACATAGGGAAGACTCTCATCCCATGTATGTGGATGCTTATATTTATACATGCGTACGATGTGCACAATCATCTGATTGACGACCTCTATTTGGCCATCGGTTTGAGGGTGGAAGGAGTTGGATTTAGTGAGCTTGGTGTCCAACGGTGACCAGAGACTCAACCAAAATGTGTTGAGGAACCTGTTATCCTGATCAGAGATGATGGTCTGTGGTATCCCAAAATGGACCCACACTCGTTCAAAGAAGAGATTTCTAGCATCTATCATTGTGATTCTTTTCTTGAAGGTTGTAAGAATAGCCATCTTTGAAAACTAATCAACTACCACAAATACACAATCATTTCCTTCCTTGGTGGAAAGAAGGCCATACATGTAATCCATCAAGATGGATTCCCAAGTCCTCTCGGTAGTAGGAAGATGGGTGTATAATCCTTACTTCTTTATGGTTGGCTTGGCAATGGCACAGGCAATGCAAGATATGATATACTTGATGACGTCCTATCGAATTTTTGTCCAATAAAAATGTTTCTATAGAATGACCACAGTTTTCTTCGCGCCAAAATGTCCTACCATCCGACTGTAGTGAGCCTCCAAAATTATATTTTCATGCTCGCTTGTAATAACACAAAGGTGTCCCAGATAGCATAACAGTACATCTTGAATGTGAAAAGCGGTGACATTTGTGCCTGTACCCAAGAGCTTATAGGTGGTGGTGAAGTCAAGATCTTGTTGATAAATTTGGGGCCACTCAGATGCCTCATGCCCACAGAAATGGAGCAAGGTGGTGAGTGCAGCCACAGGAGGTCGACTGAGGCAATCAACAACATGATTTGTGCTCCATGTCTTATATTTTATGTTGAGATGGAATTCTTGTAGGCATGTGGACCACTTTTGATGGTGGTTGTTCTGCAACTTCCCTTGTGTATGTATGAACTGCAGAGGCTTATGATCAGTGTGGATGATTGTCTCCTTTCCCATAATGTAATGTTTCCATTAACGACAAGCTTGCACAATGGAAAACATTTCCTTGTCATAGGTGGAGTATTTATGGACAGTATTCGAGAGTGTATCACCATGGTATGCTAATGGATGACCATGTTGAGTGAGAACTAGGCCTACAACATTGTCAGATGCATTAGTCTAAATCTAGAACAGCTATTGTAGATCGAGTAAGGAAAGCACTGGAGATGAGCACAATCAGTGCTTCAGATCATCAAATGCTCGTTGTTGCGCCTTCCCCCATGTGAAATTTTCCTTGCCACCACCCTTGGTCACTTGGATGAGGGCCCATGCAATATGGGAGAATCCCAACATGAACCGTTAGTAGAAGTTGGAAAGTCCCAAGAAGCTTTGAAGCTCAGTTAGTGTGGTCGTCGCTAGCCAGTCACAGATGACTTGGATCTTAGTTGGATCCACATGTACCCCATGCTCATTAACAATGTATCCCAAGTATTGGACCACACTCATGCCAAAGGATCATTTTTCCAAGTTGGAATATAGCTTGTGCTACCACAGAGTTCTCAAAACCTGTTGAATATGTTGCATGTTCTCCTCCCAAGTTTTGTTGAAGATGAGGATGTCATCCAGATATACCACCAAAAAAGAGTTGGTGAAGGGTCTCAATACATCATCCATCAACCTCATGAAAGCTGTTGGTGCATTTGTTAAGCCAAAGGGCCTGACCAACCATTCGAAGAGACCTTCTTTAGATTTGAAAGTTGTCTTCCATACATCCGTCGGTTCAATGGGAACATGGTGGTAGCCAGACTTTAGCTCAATCTTGCTGAAGGACTTTGCCCCCTTGAGGTTGTCAAGAAGGTCATCAATTCGAGGAATTGGGTATTGGTTCCTGACTATGATTTTGTTTCATGCTCTGTAATCAATGGGTTATCCCTGATAAATGAATGGTGCATTCCTTGTGTTGACAAGTTGAGAAGAACATGAGATTATGGTTGGAGTTGTTGCTAGAGTTGTTAAATTGCAAAATTTTATTTCTAATTATTGTGATGTAAATTTACATATATGTATATCAACATAGAGTGCACCGAGGATGGCACACAATTATAGGGGAGGGGCAATGTAACATCCCCACTATAATCCCTAGTTTAATTAATGTTGATGTAGATATAATGTGTGTCTACGACCAAAGCGATGTAATATGTGAATTGTATTTCCTTTTTTTATTAATAGAATGTGATGCCAACTACTAAGGGGACATGGAAAAGAGATGGGGGATGAATTAATCCACAAGAGGTGAGAGTGTCTAGGATAATGGCCAAGAGGGGTCCAAGGGGGGGAATACCCATGTATATTAATTTAATCCATTTTCCTAAATTTGTTATTTATATATGAACCTTCCCATTTCTGATTGAGTGTTCCCTAAGCCAATCATTGAATATATGCAAGAGGGTGGGTGTGAGTAGGCACATCCAAAAGTTATTGGGTACATGGGGGTTGAGTAAAATCATCTTGGGGAAGAGTGTGAATCAAGAAAGGCAAGCCAAAGAGAGGAAATCGTTATGGGTTGGGACAACATTTTTTGGAGAGTGAAGTTTGTGCATGAGAAGCAAGTGGAGAGAAAGAACCAGAGTTTGAAGTTGATGCAGCCATGGAGGGTGAATCCTAGAGCATGTTGGAGCGTAATTGGAGTGAATTGGAGCTGGAAAACTGAAGATCCAGGTTGTCGGACATGAAGAGTGAACTCATGTGTGAGTTTCACTAAAACAACAAGTGTTTGTTGTTGGTTTACTGATAATTTTCCTAGCACCAATTTCCTTTGAGTTCCCAGCTGAGAGATTACTAGCTACTTGTGCCAAATATTCCTTGATAAATGAATGGGATACCCGAGGGACTGAGATCAATGAAGGGGTACATTCCTTGGGTTGGAAAAGTCAAGAGGAAGAGAGATGGTGGAAAATCAAGATAGTTGTAGGAGAATATCAGTTGGGTCAAGAGTTTTATGAGATGTGAGTGGACTGTGAGAGACCACCCTCTATTGTGGATTTCTAGCCTCAGCTTGGGGGTGACTAGCTGTTGATATTTGGAACAATAAGTCTATGTTTGGGTGGAATTTCCATCCCAAGCAATTGTTTGCACAAATGTTGTTAAAAACTAAGTGTTTTGTCTTTTTGTTATGTTAAATTACATGTGTTATTATTGTGCATGAACTCTGTGTAAATGAGGATGATTTATATGTTGTTGTAATGATTGGTTTAGTTGCATTTCATGTTGATTATTATCATGTTGTAGATGCATCTATTTTATGGTTATAGGAATTAGCAAAATATGTTTTAATTTCATAGATGTAAGCTACAGGAAATTGGTTAACTGTAATGAATTCATTTAGTTTGCAGAAATTTCATTTTTAAGAGTATTTTTCACCATAATGTCCCTTGGTTAGACCGGGGGATGTTACAACCGCAAAGAGGAAACCATGTTGAACCCTATTAAAGGAATTCCCCATATCCAACTTTATGACCATCCCCCTAGCCCCTCTACTACAGCTAGAGTGGATTACCTCCTGGACTATCAAAATATTATCAATCATTTGTCTTTTTTCCACAAATCCTCCTTGATTCAGAGAGATCATCTTAGGGAGGAATGGTTTAAGATGATCAACTATGATTTTGGAAATGATTTTATAGGATACATTGCACAAGGAGATGAGTCGAAAGTGGGAAAACGAGGTTGGTTAGAATATTTAGGAATGGGAGGGAGGAATTGGTGTTACCTCCCATCCCAGCCGACTTTTGAACGTAATGGATTATTCAGACCATATATTTTTTGATAATTTTCCAACAGAGGATAAAAAAATGTCCATTGAAGCCATCAAGGCATGGAGCCTTGTCCAAGTTCATTTGAGGATTCCAAAAACCTCCACCTCTGTCACCAACCCCATGAACTAGACATTTTCTTCATTATTGACTAGATCAGGGATATTAGCTAAAAATTTCTCCTAAGCATCCATATCCCCCGGACCTTCCTCTGAATACAGATTTTCTAAATGTGAAAATGTCACTTACTTGAGCTCTGCCTGTCCGGATATGGACCAACCCATATCATCCTTCAAATCTTTCATTATATTCTGCCAACCCCTTTCCTTAGCCTGATTATGAAAGAATGTTGAATGTTGATCCCTAGCCTTTAGCCATAAACTACGCGATTTGAGACACCAATACTCTTCCTCTGCCTTTAACACTTTCTGATATCTTATAAAATCCTCTTGCTCGATCTTTAGGTATTGGTGAGAAATGGGGCAGATTTCCATGTTAAGCCTTGTTTCTTCAATTCTTCTTTTGAGCTCCTGCACCTCATTTTTCTCCAATATAGTTTTTTTTCTACCCACTCATTAAGAGATTTTATTTTTACTTTAATTTTTCACTCCCAAAAGTGAACCGAAGGTCCCTGGATCCAACAGCACCAGGAGTCAACCACCAAGGGAAAAAAAACAGGGTCATAAGCCCACCAGGGATTAAAACGAAAAGGTAAAGGGCCTAGATTCTTCGGCATGGATAAATCCAAGAAAAATGGTCTGTGATCAAATCCAAACCAAGGAATAATATGGGATAGGGGGTCCACTAGCGCTTCCAAAAAAATACTTCCAATCAAGAACCTGTCAAGGAGGGATACAATGTGCTCCACCCCTTGTCTGTGGTTCAACCAAGTGAATCAACCATGCATAGGTTTCACATCAATCAAGTCCCACTTCTGAATTAGGTCCAAAAAAATACTTCTAATCAAAAACATGTCAAGGAGGGATACAATGTGCTCCACCCCTTGTTTGTGGTTCAACCAAGTGAATCAACCGTGCGTAGGTTTCACATCAATCAAGTCCCACTCCTGAATTAGGTCCTCCATATGTTCTCTTGAAGCATCCCTCACCATCAAGCCCCTCATTTTCTCTGAAACATGAGGAGTGTTGTTGAAGTCCCTAGCCAATATGATGGAAAAGGAATCTAGATTTTGTCTAAGGTCATTCAAAGAATTCCATCATACCACTTTATCATGATGGAGCGAAGGCATGTATCCATTCATAATATTGTAAGTCTTACCGAAGGGGAGAAGGAGAAGAGAGACCAACAACCAATTTAGATCGAAGGCCCGAGATATCAAATTAAATTGATTAGCTTCCCAGAAACTGCATAAACATCCTAATGCGCCTCTAGAACTTACCATTTTCCCATTGCATTGTCTCCACAAAAAACTACTATGATGAAGGACTTCCACATCCTTATTTTTTGTCTCTTGGAGAAGAAGGACTTGGAGATTTTATTTCTTGTAAGTCTACAAGTGATTATTTCTTGCTATCCTATCTGAGGCCTTTTCCATTCCAGAAGACTATCTTCATCATTTATAACTATATTTAGGGTTGCCTCCCTTAGAAGGTGCATCTCCACTCTGACCCCTCATGTGCCTTGATTCTTTTCTGGTGTGCCCATCCAAGATAAAAAAAAATCTCGAATTTATATCTCTTCTTATGGCCTCCTCTTGTCTCCATGTATTCAAAGGCCTACCTGGTTTTTACTTGGAGGATATAATGGATGAATCCCTATCTGAATCTAATTCCTAACTATCGTCTTTCTCCTCTCCATCACCTTTATTCACAGGATCCTATGAATTGCTTTCAATGATAGCTACTAGAGGGACTTGACTTTTGCCTCCCACATCTTGAGGCTCAGGAGGTGTTTGTGCAGGGGTTTCTTTCGAGACTTCCTCTTCTTATGATAATGTCTTGAATGGGTTCCCATATATGGCCCCTGCCCGATGATTCCCATTAGATCTAGATGCATTTGGATTGAAGGGTGCTCCAGTGGGCTTGGAAGCTTGATCGGCTTGGGTGGGCTGACGCCCCGGCTGCCTTTTCCTCTTTGTTTGTTGCCAGGCCTATGATTACTTTGTTGGCGGTTTCTCTACAGGGGCAGTTTTTTCATTTGAAGGGGATTTGTTCATAATCCACCTTCTGAAGTTAATACCAGCCATCAAGGGTGAGGTTAATATCTTCCGATATGCCTTTTTCTATATCCACTTCTACACATATCTGTGCACAAGATTGCACATTATATTTGGGCTCAGCATGATCTATACAGGTTCCCAAATAGTTTTCAATAGTTCGAAGGGTGTCATAATTCCAGCAATGAAGTGGTAGAAAGGGAAGGCAGAACTAAACAAGCACAACCGAGGGAATGTCATTTTCTGAGTTAAAGTCAGGTATCCATATATTGAGATATAACCCTCTAGCACACATGAAATATGGACCATTCCTGAAAATAAGATCTCGATCCTCTTCTTTTTCAAATAAAAAGAGAAAAAACCCTCTGCCACTGAAGGAGTGTGACATTCTTCCTAAGAGATGTGGTTTCCAGTTTTTATCTAGAAAAAGATCAACAGATCTAGGGGAGGGATAGAGTCCCATAAACTAATCGAAAAGACCAAAATTTGCATACCTTATTTCCAACAAATGTGATCTAGCCTGAACATGGACGGAGGGAATGTTATCAATCTTCTTGACGGAATTTGTCTGCTTGCTTGGGGAGGCCCGCAATCAATGTAGCGAAGGGGGAAATGTTTGTTACA
>JZKD02S0274311.1:29741-39770 GCA_000966675.3 Picea glauca
GGGGGTCACTAAGGCCCCTTGCTGAGGAGGACCTGGAGAAGTTACAGCTAGGGTTTCATTAGATCAAACTCAACTTCCTACCGATAAATACTTTCATTGGTCTGTGGCATATCAATGGTTTCAAATATTAACCCCTTAACATAAGCAAAGTAACAAAATATGGACGACTGGTTTAGTTGATGTTGGTTGCATGCCTGAAGTCTTCAAGTTTAGGGAGTTGGTTTCCCAATGCACCCAAATATTTGATTCGAAAAGTAGAAAAATTCGAGTAGTTGTCGAAGGGAATAACCCTGCTCCACTAAATCGCAAGATATCCAAAAGAATGCTTCGACTTCCCGCATCCAAAAAAAGTATTAGGATTCATTACATTGATGCTTTTATGGATTCCCATGGTGGTGGGATTAATTCACTCGATAGAAGTGTCAGCTAGCCTTTTGTCCATCCACATAAATTTGTTCGTGGAGCCATATCGGTATTTTTCATAGTTGTTTTCATAATTGATGGGAAGAGAATCCACTTCTCATATCCCCAGGTTGGTATTATATGTATTGCATTTTCCTTTTCGAAAGGAAGGTATCATCGACTTGGACGAGGTAATCTCAAATGAGGTTTCCTTTTATTTGGCTAATTATGTAAAGACTCGGAGATTCCTCATGATTGTGTAACTATTCATGGCAGTTTCCTACTGTAACGTGTTTGAGGGGTTACCCCTAAGAAGTAATTTGGATGTTGAGAATGAACTAGTTCAATTTTGGCACCCTATGCTTTGGAAGCATAAGGCAACATTCCATTTTTCTCTTATTTAAGATAGATTTCTAAAAGAATTTATATATAAGTTGACTGGAGAAGCACCAACAAGGATAACCCAACAAGCCGAGGATTTTCTAAAATGAAAGGAAGTTTGTGTACATGAATAAGATCATACTTACATCAGGCTATATGGTTATGAGGGAAGCCCTTTTATTCTTTCGATATTTGTTTGCAATAGATCTTTTGTTGCAGAAGTTTGTAGACAATATGAAGCATAGTCTATCCTTTTTTACAGGAAGAGAAAGAGGCAGTTTATCCCATTTCCCTTTACTATTTAAAATGTAACAATAAGAAACACCTCCCACTAGTTAGAAATATCTGAAATGTTGAACACATTTAATTTGAAGGAAGCACAACATCTCCCAATTTTTTATCCATAGGGGTTGTTTTCACAACATTTGGATTCTATGAGATATAGAAACCGAAGGACTACTGAAGGAATTGGTGATAACGAACCAAATACCACAAAGAAAAAGGAAAAACAACCATGTAATGATGATTTGGTCATTGAGGTTAGTTCCAACACTCAACAACAACAAAACAAAACAAGGAAAAGAGGTAAAGATGCTACCAATTTTAAATCTTCTTCCATTCCCCATACATGTCGGAGCTCCTCCTCCACACAAAAGAATCAAGAATCAAATGTTATTAGAGAAGAGAATAATGAAGGACATGTTGGAGGAGACGATGAGGATGACCCACCCCCTATAAATATTGAAATAAATCATACAGTATCTCAGCAAAAAAGGAAAAGAATCTCAAGCAAGAAGGATTCATAGAATTCAGAAATCCCAAGAGATGCAACCAACATGGAAATTGATAGTACCACCGTACCTAATTGCGTAGCCCTTTGAATTTTTGAGAATCAGCAAATTGCAGAGGAGTTGGCTCATGAAGAGCCAACAATTTTTTAAGAATAGTCATTGACATTGTATAATGCGCAATATAATAAAGAAGAGAAAAAGTTGCAAATTGAAAAGGTCCAAGTGAAAAATAAAAAGGTAACTCAGAAGTGGAATTATGATGTTGACATCTTAGGATTCAGACCCTCGAGACTCCTAAATTTGTATATCACTACCAGAGATGTCGTTTCCCATTCAATTTAAGAACAAGAGTTGGCAAATATCATGTTGAAAAGAAGAATAAATTAACTTTAGGATGCATTGAGTCCCAAGCCATTGTTTGCAGAACCACTGGATATTATTTCCCTAGATCAAATACCACCAAGTACACCTAGGACATATAAAAAGGTGAGAAAAGTTGCAAAATTGCTTGGCGGAGTTAGATTTTATGTCGCAGAAAATATTAATAAGCGACTTAATATTATTTCACAAGCATGGAAATTATATTCAAGCCTAAGAAATTTATCACAAAGGATCATCAGCTTCACAGAATATTTGAAAAAGGACTTTGTACATGACGAAGATTTTTATAAAAAATATTTAAGTACCCTTGTTGCACAAGTTTCTAGTTTAAGTGATTATCATAGAAACCAACAAAATTTTCCTTCAAACCATAGAATAAAACAGTTAAAATCAGGCTAGACGGAAAAGATACAAATGTTCCAAGAAGCAATTGCCACATGTACAAATATAAATGACAAAAGAAGTGGTGCATTCTTTAAAGCACTATAAATTGTTAAAGACCTTGAAGGTCTACAACTTATAAGATATTCTATGGTTATAACTAAATAACAACTAGACATGAAGTTGAGTGTGATTAAAGCTTCGTGGATAAGCTAGTTTGATGAAATCACTGAATTTATGGAGGATGAAATTAAGCGGTGGCTTGTTACCTTTGTAAATTAAAATGAAGACCACTTGGCATTAGTTGAGAAGTTGCAGTCCAAACGTGAAGAAGTTGAAGAAGAAATATTCTCACTCAGGGTTAAACAAGATATCATTGTCCCTTCAATGAAGGAGTACACTGAAGAATGGCTCGAGAGGTCATTGGCACAAATAGTTAACCCAAAATAACTACCAAGAAGTAATTATTCCAAGAAGGTTCGAATCCCATCTATAAGTACACGAATACCCTAACTTTGAAGCAAAATCCACAAGAGAGAGATAGATACATCCATCCATATGTCATTTCTCTGTAATTTCTTAAGTGCATTTTCTTTTGAATCATTTCCCTTCCTTTCTTCCCAGTCTGTGAATCATCTAACTTTATTCATTTACTATTTTGTTTTTGTAAGTTAGATTCTATATATTTCCTACTATGAAAAAAGGAATTGTACATGCAATCTATTGGAGTCTAAGTTTCCATGAGAGGAAACCAACTCATCTCCAAACCAGTTTTGAGTTTGAATTACCTCGCAAGGCCAAAACATATGGCAGCAAGTTTGCAAAAAGGAAACATAAACTAGACTTCAATATGGAAGTGGTTTGTAGCCATTAAAATGAGATGAGAACTGAGAAAAAGAAACATCTAAATTAAATAATAAACCTAATCATCTAGCGAAACGTCTCCCATGCTATCTGGTGGAAGAGGAATGGGCATGTGCATAAGGATTGTGTCCTAGGATAACATGTTAGACGTCGACTATTGTTGGATTGGATTGACCTACATGGCCACAAGCATGGAGATGTGGCGATCTAAAAGTTCAATGTGATATTTGATATCAGCTACTTCACAATTCACTTCAAAGATCAATTTTTTAATATCTCCCAAGGAACCCAAGTGGGAGGGAGAGTTGTCCCTATTACTCGCGACCGGGGAGAAGTGGAGATAATCTATAGATTGACCCACTGAAATGTGTCCTTTATATGCCACCGGCTTAGAATCCAAGGACCTGGTGGGAGAGAGCAGTCCAAGAACCTGATGAGGATCAATTTGAGAGATGTGTCATCCTTATCAAACCACTTGAATTTACACCTACAAACAGTGGTTGTTTCCTCATTATGATGTTCATTGCACGTTGTTGGGTGTTGAACATGTGATATTGTCCTTTTCCTTTTCCTATCACTAGCAGTGGATTTTGAAATTGCAAATATCTGGCCCATATTTATGCGATATTTGTTTCTTCTACATGAACAAGCATGCTCCCAATGATGCGGCATGTTGTTTCCAAGAGGAATTGTCTTCATAGAATATCGGAACACTGTCTGCATGTTTGTGTTGTTTGATCCTAGACTTGTGAGCTCTAATGGAACTGATTCAATAGATGTTCCAAGGTTTTCTCCAACTGAAGAAAAAGGGGGAAAACCAAGGGCACTATGAATCCTCGCTTCCTTATATTGTCCCATGTGAGAATAATTTTGTGAGATTCTATCCAAATAAAGGTATTGAATTTGGGACAAAGGTTGGTTTTCCAGATATTATGCCATATCTGGTCCTTGAGAAGTTAATTAAAAGAAGCCTTCAAGTTGTAGGCTTCCCTGATGGAGAATGTTCCTTTAGGATAATATCCCCATCTCATAATGTCAGGGCCTTGTTTGAGTCTGATTCTTTGGAGAGATGCTTCATCTTTTCAAGGCCCTAGATCTATACCATTTGGGATATTAAGCTCTACATGAGTGGTCTTCTACTCTCACCATAGTGAAGGGGGATTATTAATTTTCCAAAAGTCAGCCACATGCTTTAGTCTTTCCTGGTTGATGTTTGAGTGGAGGTATTTCATTTGGTGATTTTGTATGAGGGGAGGCATATACTACCAAGAATCTATCTAAAAAAGGGCATTGTGTCCTCCACGGATTTCCTAAAACGCATGGTCATGTATGAGGGATTGGTTTTGCTTAGTTTTGTTCTAGATTAAGGATCCTTGTGTGCAGTCATTCCATATAATGAGTTTCTCTTCCTCCACCTATGGAGTGTATTTACATTGCCACATCTGCGCCCAAAGGTCCCCTGGATGCTTGAGCCATCACCACCAAATTTTGGTACCTTGGACCTGATTGAGAATGTGAGGATCTATTAAGCCTAGGCCACCTGCATGCTTTGGTTTACAGAGCTCACCCCAATTGACTAGATCCCATTTGTGCCCTTCCTTTGTACCTTTCCAAAGGAATTTTCATTGAATATCTTTTATGGCATTGAGAATAGATTTTGCGGTAGCCTAGGATGAAAATATATGTAGAGGAATTGCTTGAAGGACTAATTTTAAGATAACCAGGCAACCAACAAGATTTAAAGTATGGAAGGTCGAGGACTTTAACCTTTTTTCAATGGATACAAGTAAACCTTCCTAGGATCTATTCCTAAGAACATTGTCAATAAGAGGAACACCTAGATATTTGGATGGAAGGGAGCTCCGACTAAATCCTAGGATCCTAGTGATGAAAGATTGGAAAGAACACAAGGGTGTTAAAGTAGAAAATATGGGATTTTTATTGTCGATAGAGGTGTCAAATGCCTCACTAAATTCATTGAGGATATGAAGGATACATCGAGCTTCAAGGACAGTGGGGGATCCCATCATCATGGTGTCTTCAACAAATTGGCTATGAGAAATGAGGGGATTTAGGCCATGCAAGGTGAGACCTTTAAATGACCCATCTGCAATGGCAGCCTTGATGTATCGACTAAGGCCTTTCATCATGATGAAAAAAATAAATGGGGAAAGGGGATCACCTTGATGAATTCCATGGGATGGGGAGAAGATCTTGGAAGTAAAACCGTTAATAAAAATGGAGAAGAAGGTTGAGGAAGTGAGGCTCATGATCCAATTGACCCATTTATCACTGAAGCCAAAGTCTATAAGAAGGGATTGCATATATTGTCAACTAATATTGTCAAAGTCTTTGGAAATATCCAGTTTGATAAGCATACCTGGAGTGCCTAAGGACTTCAAGGAATGAATAACCCCATGGGCCAGAATTACACTGTCCACTATTTGGCACCCCTCTACATAAGCAAATTGCTCATGTGAGATGATGAAAAGAAGAATGGGTTTAATTCTAAGAGAAAATACCTTTGTGATGATTTTGTAGATGATGTTACAGAGTGAAATGGGCCAAAATTTCTTGGGATGAGAGACTCACTCCTCTTTATGGATTAGTGTGTGAAAAGTGGCATTTAGAGCAAGGAGTGCCTAACCAGAGCTTTGAGAGTCTTTGATTAGCTGCAAGACTTCTTCCCGAACGAGGTGTCAAGAATGGTGAAAACAATAAGTGGTGAATCCAACGGGGCCTAGGGATTTACCAAATAGAATTTCCTTGATCACCAAGTCCACTTCCTCTAGTATGATTGGCCTCACGAGAGTGGCATTTTGTTCAGTAGATATTAGAGAGGGAATATGTTGTGTGATCTTTGCAATTACTTTTGTTTGATCTAGGCATGGTTCTGTGATAATATCTTGATAGAAACTTATTGATTCTCGCTTAATGTCTGTGTGGGTCGTGATTTCATTTCCATGAGCATCCTCAAGTCTGGTGATGTGATTCACATGCCTTCTTTGGATCATATATCTGTGAAAGAATTTGGAGTTTTTTCCCCTTTCTTTGAGCCACTATGCACGAGACTTATGACGCTAGAGGATTTCTTCTTGGGCATATATATCCTCCAGTTTTTTCTTGATATGCACCTCTACTTCCTTAAGCTTCTCTGAGCTCCCTTGAGCGATAATCTTATGTTGGATTACCTTCATTTTCTACCCTATATCCCTTTGAGCTTGGAAGATGTTGCCAAAGGTGTCTTTTTCCAATCCTTTAAGTGTTGTTTGAAGTTCTTTAGCTTCTGTTGAAACCTATAAATTAATTATCCATTTGATATTGTTTCATAATTCCACCACTATTGAACATTCTCCTAGAAGTCAGTATGTGTCAACCAGAATTTTTCAAAATGGAAGGGCTTGCAGTGTGGAGTACTTGTGATGTCTAAACACAGCTGGATTGGCCAATGGTATGAACCTACCATAGAGATATTGTTGGCTTCCATGAGAATCCCATCTAGCATTAAAGGTTTAGAAATCAAGAACATGTCCATGCGGAATACAATTTTCTGAGATATTGATCTTCTATTGGACCAGGTGAAATCTCCATTGATGTTCTCTAGATCCACCAGGAGAAGGGTATGGATTAAGGTTTTGAATCCATCACTATCTCCCTCCAACGTGTGATTGCCTCCTCTCTTTGCATCAAGAGAGAGGATGAAGTTGAAATATCCCCATAGGATCCACCTTTGATCACGAGTAATGTCGCTCAGGCCTTCTAGATTCTGCAGAAAGGAGACTTTTTCATATTGAGTGTGTGGACCATATACATTTGTAATGAACCCTTCTTTGTCTGAGCCTATGGTTTTGTAGCCTGCTGAGATGGTCCATTAGGTAGTGAAAACATTGTCTAGAATGGTTTTCATTGGATTCCAAAAAGTAGCAAGGCCACCTACCCATCCTCTAGAATATGTATAAAAAAAATGAGCTTGCCTCCAGCAACATTCCAGAATAGATTTGACCTCTATTCTAGCACATTTGGTTTCTTGCAAAAGAAGAATTTATGGGTTTTTTTACATGATACGATTTCAAAGAAGTATTTGTTTAGTTTTTCCATTTAAACCACGGATATTACATGAGATTATATTCATGAGGATGATTAGGGGGGAATGGGAAGGAAACTCTCAGATATCGGTTCGATTTGACCTGAGTTTACCATGAAACTTCCAACCTCTTTAATTAGTTGTTGAGTGGATTTTCGGACTTGTTTTTTCTCCTCCTTGGATCATTAAGGGGATCCCGATGTATTCCTAGCCCCGTACTAGATCTAGAAGTGGCCCCAGCTGTAGATTTGAGGAAAACCTTATGCACTTTTCATATCTGATCCAAATGGAGAGAGTGTAGTTCTTATTTATAGTATGCTTCTTACATACTTACCATATTGATCCCCACTAATTGTCTTTCATCTAATTTGACCTCCATATCGCCTCCATCTTCTGAAGCTTGGTATTCTCCTCGAGGGATGGTCTACAATGTAGGTATTATTTTCTCTAGGATTGGATCTAGAGTGGGTTTTAATATTTCTCTCCCTGATCCATTTCTTGCATGCGACAGTACTTCTTCGTTTTGTGAAGGAATTCTTGGTCGATGGAACTTTATCCTAATTAAGGACTAGATTTTTTTGGACATGTATGCATTTCCCCTAGACCTGAGTAAATCCATCCTTAGGTTTCTCAACAACTACATTTTCAAGTCTAGGAGGAGCATTGAGCGAATAGTCCCAAAATAAATTCCCATGCTCATGACATTTGTGACATCTAAAAGGGATGTGCTCATAGTCGATTGTCTGGGTCCATTCCTCATCTTCATATTATAGGCAGATGGACCCCAGTAAGGGTTTGGATATGTTCAAATAAACACAAATCTAGGCATAATAAGTTTAACAACCATGTATTGTTGCTTCAACATTCTTGACATAGATTCCCAAAGTGAGTCCTATTCCTGCCATAGTTTCTTCCAGCCAAAATTCTTGAAGGAGTGAATATAGTCGGATTTGTTGGGTTGTTATATTCTTTGCAGTGAAAGTCTATTCTAGGTGGATCGATTGAGATTCTAAGCTGAAGGAATCGACAGCAAGTCGAAGGTTGAGGTGGTTCAACCAGGTAAAGTTGAATTCGAAGATAGCGACAGAATTCAAAGGTCGAGGTGGTTCAACCGAGTAAATTCGAAGTCGAAGATATCAACAAAAAGTCAAATGTCGAGGTGGTTCGACCGAGTAAAGTCAAAGTTGAATATATCAACAAAAGGTCGAAGAGGTCAACCAACAAGAGGTCTAAAGGCAAATGCGAGGCAACCGAATGAAGCTCGAATGAAGGCCAACTAGTAGTCGACTAGTAATCTGACGTAGTAGTCGACTGTAACAGAATCCTGAGATTCGCGGAATTTGTAGCCAATAATTTGCGTGGATCTGTAACCTTTTTTGGGCACCTTTTCTTTAGGGTTTTTCCTATTATAAAGCCTATAAAGAAGGCGTGTTGTAATTTTGTAAAGGCTAATCTCTAATCAATAATCATAGAGGTTTTTGTTCATGCATATGTAAGCCGAAATGGCTATAGAGTTGTTCTTGTGTAAAGCAAGAAGGTATGATGCCGATTGTGTCTTTGGTGTAGACCAAAGTTAGGCATGTAACCTTTTATTTTAAATGAATAAGAAAACAAGAGAGTAGAAAGCTCAAGAAATGTTGGTTTTCCTGTTTAGGTTTCCAGAGTAAAATCTTTGTGTATTGTGTGTTTTCTTTGTCATTTACTTTCTTGATTAAATCTTTCTTCCTCTCTTCTTCTAGGTTTAGTGTGGAAGTGTTCATCATTTCCTAACATGTGGTATTAGAGATTGGTTTAACAATCTGAATTTGAGCTAAACTCTAGGTTCAATAAGAGTCGTAAGTCATAAATCTTTAAATAATGTGTTAAAAAATGGCAAGCATCTTGAGAATAGAGATCGAAAAATTCAATGGCCTGAATTTTGAGCTTTAGAAGCTTAAAATTGAGGATCTCCTTGTAGATCGAAAACAATGGGAAGCAGTTTGTCCAAGTACCATTCCGACAGGTATGTCGACGAAATAATGGGAGAAACTCGACAGAAGGGCAAGGAGTACGATTCGACTTTGTCTTGCAGATTTGGTACTGTTGAATGTCTCAAGTGAAGATTCAACCAAGAAATTGTGGGACAAGTTGGGGAGCTTGTACCAGTCGAAATGTCTAGTAAATAACTTATTTCTCAGAAAGAAATAGTATATTATGAGGATGAGTGAGGGAAGTTCAGTGATTTAGCATTTAAATTCATTTAGTACCATTATAAGTAAGTTATCTTATGTGGATCTTAAAATCACTGAGGAGGAGAAATGTGTTAGCCTATCATGTTCTTTGTCAGACTCGGATAGCTTAGTTGTGGCTATAGGGATCACTTCAACCACATTAGTGCTAGAAGATGTGGTTGCATCTCTACTGTCAGAATAAATGAGAAGGAAGAACATGGAAGGATCGACCAAAGTTGCATTAGTGGTAAGAGTTCGACCAGTTGACAGAGATAAAGGAAAATTCTCCAGTAGAAAGTCTAAGTCGAAGGGTAGATCTAAATCCCTTGTTCATTCGACAAGAAGATGTTCGACAAGAAGATGTTGGAAATGCGGTAAAGTTGGGAATTACAAAAGGGACTGTAATTCGAAGGCAATGGAAGTCTGTTGGAAATATGGCTACAGCAGAGATGACGCAGATGATCAAGGTTGTCATTGATGGCAATCGATTGTGTATGGTGAACACAGATGCTGAATCTCAGATGTTGAAACGTAG
>JZKD02S0274311.1:47080-69632 GCA_000966675.3 Picea glauca
GACTCACTGCCACTAAGATTAATGATTCAAAGTTGAAAATGAGAGTAAATGGTTAATAATCTACACTAACTGATTCACCCCCCCCCCTCTCAGTTAATTCATACCTGTAACAAAGTCAATATAGGATCCGATCAGAAGCATCCAACTGCGAGAAATATGACTCCAGATAAGGGAGACGATGTGTACCTGGCATCGACCAGTACACAGTCGAATCAAGATGCTTGGTTGATCAACTCAAGAGAATCCTATCATATGACACCACATAGATAATGGTTCTCTGGATATGAAAAATATGAAGGAGGATATGTGTTCTTGGGAGATGACTCGACAACCAAATTTTTTTTACGAGGAAGAGTTTGACTGATACTACAGGATGGGAGGAGGAGAACCCTTCCAGGTGTGCTACGCATTATAGGTTTGGAAAGAAACTTGATATCTTTCAGCAAGATGAGTGATGCAAGGGTGCACACTCTATTTCAGAAGGATATGTCCAAGATGGTCATAGGTGCAATGGTCTTAATGAAAGGAGTTCAGATTGGAACCCTATACAAGTTATTATGGAATGTCAACTCAATTGGATGCACCAACATCGTTGTTCCTAAATCCGACTAGACTCGACTCGACTCGGGATGAGTCAATTCAAACCAACTCGACAAGTCATCGTAAAGTCGACTCGACCATGCTATGGCACAAGAGGATGGAACATATTGGATAAAAAGGACTTCGAGCTATGCATAAAAAAGGTGTGGTCGAATATTTTCTTCAATGTAATTTAGAATTTGACTTTTGTGAACATTGCATATATGGAAAACAAAGTCGGGTGAGGTTCCCATCTAGAGTGACAAGGGAAAAGAGGATTCTAGAGTTGATTCATAGTGATGTGTTTGGCCCTATTTCAATGCCTTCACTTGGCAGATCCCTGTATTATGTATCCTTCATAAATGATGTTTTCAGGAAGACGTGGATATATTCCCTTAGGAATAAAGCATAGGTTTTCGACAAATTCAAAAAGTTTAAATCTCTTGTAGAAAACCAGACAGATAAGAAGATTAAGGTGTTGAGAACTGACAATGGTGGTGAATTCTATGGAAAGGAATTTGATCAATTCTGCAAGCAGTGTGGCATAGCAAGACAAAATACCACACCATATACCCCACAGCAAAATGGAGTTGCCGACATAATGAACAAAACATTGATGGACAAGAAAAGGAGCATGCTCGGTGGTTTTGGGCTCGCACAAGAATTCAGGGCAGAGATAGTCAACACTACAAAATATCTAGTGAATATGTCTCCTTCGTCGACACTAGTCGCCACGAATCCACATGAGGTATGGTCTGGTAAGAATCCTTCAGTTTCACATCTCAAAGTATTTGGTTATGATGCATTTATGCATGTTCCCAAGGAAAAGAGGAGAAAGTTGGACAAGAAGGCAGTCAAGTGTATTTTCATTGGATACAAAGAAGAAATGAAAGGATATAAGCTCTGGGATCATGCATCAGGGAAAACAATGTTCAGTCGAGATGTTCTCTTCAAAGAAGTCGGAAGGAAGTCTGAGCCTAAAGAAATTGTTCAAACAGAGAATAATCCAGAGAAGGTGTGGTTTGAACAGAGGAACGAAGAAGATGATTCAGATGATTCGATTGAATGAGAAGAAGAGGTGGAACAACCGGCCCTATTTTTAAGGAGGTCAGAACAAGTAAGAAAACCAATTGAAAGGTATATTCCACCCAAATTTCATTATGCATTTGTGTTAACTTCCACCGACGATGAGCCCAAGTCGGTCGGGGAGGCAGTCGACTCAACAAAGGAAAAACTCTAGAAGGATGCCATGGTCAAAGAGATGGAATCCTTGCACAATAATGAGATGTGGGACTTAGTCAAATTATCTAGTGGAAGAGAGCATTTCAGTAGAAAATGGGTATTCAAGAAGAAGAAGAACACAACAGGTCAAGTTGAGAAATTCAAAACTCCATCGGTATCAAAAGGATATTCCCAAGTTGAAGGAGTTGACTTCGGTGAGATTTTTTTCCCCTGTTGCAAAATTAAATTCCATTAGAGTACTAATGTCTCTGGCTGCAGCATTTGATCTAGAAATAGAATAGATGGATGTAAAGATAGTGCTCCTACATGGGACCTGGAAGAAGAAATCTACATGAAACAGTCTGTAGGATTTGTAGTAAAGGGAAAGAAATGATTGGTTTTGAAATTGAAAAGATCCCTTTATGGTCTAAAGTAATCACTAAGGATGTGGTACCAAAAGTTTGACACATACATCCTTAGTTTTGGATTTGTGAGAATCAAAGTTGATCATTGCATATATTCCAAAGAAGAATGTGGGCATTTCATATATGTAGCATTATATGTTGACGACATGTTGTTGATTGGAAACAACATGAATGCAATAAAGGAGGTGAAGAAGTAGTTATCCTCCAAGTTCGACATGAAGGATCTCAATGTAGTGAAATTCATTCTGGGAATGGAGATCAAGAGAGATCGAGTAGCTAGAAATATCTAGTTGAACCAAAAGAAGTATATTGAAATAGTCTTGAAACATTTCAACATGTAGGATTGCAAACCTATGAAGGTGCCAATTTCTGTGGGAGAAAGGATAATTGTTGAACAGTGTCCAAGGACACAGGAGGAAATAGAGGACATGGAACATGTTCCCTATGCAAGTGATGTTGGTAGTATTATGTATGCAATGGTCTTCACTCGACTAGACATTTCCCATGCAATGGGAGTGTTGAGTAGATACATGCTAAAACCTGGGAAGGAGTACTGGACAATTGTCAAAAGAGTATTCAGGTATTTGTGTGGCACAAAATATTATGCTATATGCTACCAAGGAAAATCTTGAGATGAAAGTAAAGCAAATGTACATGGCTTTGTCGACACCGAATAGGATGGAGATCTGGATCGATGAAGGTCGAACAATGGATATGTGTTCAATATGTTTGGTGGAGCAATAAGTTGGATGAGTAAGTAACGGGCAGTCATAGCCTTGTCAACAATAGAAGTTGAATACATGGCAGCCACTCATGGAAGAAAAGAAGAAGCATTGATGCAAAGGTTGTGTTCAGGAATTGGGTTTGAGTAGAAAGCTATGAAGATAAGTTGCAAGAGTCAAAGCGCAATATTCCTAGCAAAGAACCCAGCTTATCATTCCAAGACTAAGCACATTGATGTACAATACCATTTCGTGGGAGACATGGTGGAAAGCAACAAGGTGTTGCTAGAGAAAGTAGACACGTTGGAAAACATGGCAATCTCTTTGACCAAGTCTGTGAGTGTTGTGAAGTTCTCTTGGTGCGGAGAGGAAATGGGCATTGTTTCCCTATGTCTATGAACGAGAGTTCAAAGAAATTTTAGTTTCAGCAAAGAAAAAACAAGTGGGAGAATTTTGGGTTGTTATATTCTTTGCAGTGAAATTCTAGTCAAGGTGGATCAACTGACAATCAAAGTCGAAGGTCGAGGTGGTTTGACCAGGTAAATTCGAAGTCAAAGATAGCAACAAAAGTCAAAATTTGAGGTGGTTTGACCAGGTAAATTTGAAGTTGAAGATATCGACAACAAGTCAAAAGTCGAGGTGGTTTGATTGGGTAAAGTCGAGGTCGAAGATATCAAAAATAGGTCGAAGAGGTCAACCGACAAGAGGTCGACGGGAGGGTGTGTGGCAACCGAATGAAGACCAAATGAAGGTCGACTGGTAGTCGACTTGTAATCCAACTTGGTAGTCGATTGTAACAGAATCCCGAGATTCGTAGGATTTGTAACCAATGATCTACATGGATCTGTAACCATTTTTGGGCACCTTTTCTTTAGATTTTTTCCTACTATAAAGCCTATAAAGAAGGTGTGTTGTAATGTTGTAAAGGATAATCTCTAATCAATAACCGTAGAGGTTTTTGGTCATGCAGATGTAAGTCGAATTGGCTACAAGGTTGTTCTTGTGTAAAGCAAGAAGGTATGATGTCGATTGTGTATTAGGTGTAGACCAAGGTTAGACATGTAACCGTTTATTCTGAATGAATAAGACAACAAGAGAGAAAAACACTCAAGGAATGTTGGTTTTTTTGTTTTGGTTTCCAGGGTAAAATCTCTATGTACCGTGTGTTTGCTTTGTCATTTACTTTCTTGACTAAATCTTTCTTCCTCTCTTCTACTAGGTTTAGTGTGGAAGTGTTCATCATTTCCTAACAGGATCCAGACAGGGGCATAAGTAAAATCCTCTTTTTTGGGGTTAAAATCTTTTGTCCAATATCTCAGATAAAGTCCAGTTGAATTAAAGAAGTATGGACCATTTTTCAAAGATTTGTTCTTTTTCTTCTAAATTGTGAAAAATTATTGTGAAGAAGCCCTTGGGACCTAGCTCGATATCAAAGTGGATTTTTGGCTCCCACCAAGTATTGATCCATTTGATCATGTCCCTCTCCAAGGGCCACAATCCTAGGAATTTTCCTATCAACACGTGATCTCGCATATACTAGGAGTTTTCTCCAACCGAACTGAATTGATCATGTATCTTGGAGCTACTTGGGCCTGTGGAAGAAATTTTCCCAATTCCCATGCTCGAGCCACCTTTGGATGGGATGGCTCAGATTCGATTTCCATCGCTTTCCCCTTGCTTGAATCTGCATGGGTTGTTGAGTTTTGAAGGTGCAACGGAAAATCGAAGGACGATTGTGTCCCCCCCCACCCCCCCATCGCATGTTTCAACTATCATTGTGTTTCTATAGGAGGGGGATCATGCCCCCTCACTTGAGGATTCCATGTCATGGATCAAATACACTCACTTTCAAAAGAAACAGATTGAAACTAGTTAGAAATCTGAACATTTTCAAAAACCTTTGCACTTGGATCGCATCCAAACCCTAGCCGCATAGCACATTATTTATTCGTTTACCGTTTACTCATAAAGTCGACCCTTGACTGCATTTCTCCTTGTCTTATAGGTTATCTATACTATTTTATTTGGTCCACAGGAACCCCGTCCCAGTCCATTTGGACGAATGCATTTCCTTTTATTGTTTAAGTATCATGAATGTTGTGTTTTTTATAGGAAAACACTTTGTTCGAACTTGAAGATCTATGAGTGATTTATTTTTTACTCTTGCAAAGAGCTATTCCAGAAGTTCATAACATTTGTGGTTTCAAACTTTTTATAAAGCAATACTATCTCATGTGTGTTTCTCCTATGCATCTTATGATTCTGAATGAATGAAATATTTTTAAGTTCTCTGATTTTGGGGCCATCCGTCTTATTTTATGTCTATGAGTCTTGCTTCAAAATATTTTTCTCATTACCTGAATGAATGGATGTAATTATTCTTTCAAGTGAGGTTATTATCTTTCTATTATAATTCATTTGTTATCTATTCAGTGATTTTACCACCTGGTCCACTCACAGGTGTTGATGTTATGAATGAATGAATCTATGTTTTGAGAAAATATATTGAATATTTAAATGAGAAAGAGGAGTACCAACTCTATAAAAATGTAGAGGGGAATCTTGATTAATCTTTCAAGAATACTCTAGCAGGTTGATTGTTGTCCCTAACAAGAAAATAGATCGACAACCTTTCACAAATGAGGCTTATGGATGAGTTATGCATGCAATGTGACCATATTGAAACCACATGTCATCTATTTTAGGGATGCATGATTATTTGTGTGTGATGGAATATATTTGAAACACCTAATGATTCATCTTATTTAACAAGATTCTTTAAAAATTTGATTATCTAAGTGATGATGATTTTGACCGTGTATTTCACTTTAGAGGAGACCGACATTGCCAATATTGAAACCCACATGAATCCACCATATAAGTAAATTCATTTGACATTATTTTCACTGAAAATTAGAATGTTTTTTGTTTTTCTTTGAACAATACAGTGGCCTAACAAGGATAGGTCACCCACGTTATTATGTTATCGTACCATGACAAAGTTTACAAAATTTCTTTATATTAATTAATATTTCATCTCATTTTTTCATATACAAAACATGTAAACACGAACAAGTATATAACAAAATGAAATTCTAAAGTCCAAAGGGGTTAGTGGCCTAACATGACATGACATGTACCATGAAATGCAGGGAGAAGTATTAGTAGCTCAAAGACATTGCCCACGGCCACACTAACCAAAGTAAATGTTTCAAGGTTTCGACACATCAACATTGAGGTCATTCAACCAGGTGCAGCGGCAGAATGACCAGTCGAAGAAATGATGTAGGGGCCTCGTCTAACCTTCCAAATCGCGGGTCTGGGAATTCTCCACCCCTCAATCCCGGTGACCCGAATGTCCAGGAAGTGATGGTTCTTTTAATAACCAAAAATCTCAATTTTTTAAAGTTGATTAAGAGTCCTAAAAAATAAAACAAATGAAGTACACTTTTTTTAATAAAAGCTTCATTGAATTTGGCAAGCCAAATTCAACCAAAAAAACGCTAAAGAATCAATTGAAATAAATATTGTCGATGAATCAAATTAATGTAAAGTATATAAAGCTTTAAAAATACATAAATTACTCAATTTTAATTACTAAATCTCACCAATTCCATCATTACAAAATGAATTTACCAAATTCCAATATAAATATATCCTAAAGAAATATTAATGAAGATGCATCTTATTAGCATTCTATCCTACTTCAAAATGTCTCCAATCTCATCCTTAATGTGCATACTTTAGCAAATCAAAAAACTTTGCATATTTTAACAAATCAAAAACTTAGTTCAAATTAGTAAACTTAATTTGAAATTAATGTACATATTTTAATAAATTAAAAACTTAATTCAAATTAATGAACTTAATTTGAAATAATCCCATGTTAACACTATTATTTAATTTGAAATAATCCCATGTTAACACTATTATTATAATTTTTTTTAATATAGGGAAAATCGTAGTCATGTGATAACGATATTTTTTTTACAATATTCAAGTTTACACTCCTTCCAAAATCAGTTAACCCTTTAATGGTCTAACGTGGATCGATCGAGTTGTAATACATCAACTAAAAACAATTTTAATGAAAAATATTATTATGTTTTTATTTTATTTTATATTAATTCATATTTAAAAATATTTATGTTTTTATTTTATTTTATATCTTTTTCTAGGTTAACCACCATCATTATTTTATTTTATATATTTTTGAAAAATATTATTGTGTGTTTTTTGTAATTTTAATTTAGATATTATTGTAATATAAAAATATTATTATTATATCTTTGAGGTGTAGGACAATAAATAACAGAGGAACAAAAAAATTCATCCATGTTAAGGGTTGGTGTGGCTTAGGCAGGTGCGATCCCCGGGTGATTTTGACCACTTAGATGTCCCTGGATTGTGGTTTCTCAGCCACAAGCTAATCCCCAGGTCAAGTTAATTCAAGTGGTTGGAAGCAATGATAATTATTATCTTTATTCAAAATCAATTTTCATAAGCCATATATTTAATCTCTATATCATATTTTATTGTAATAACAATTAGCTCGATACATTATTTCAAAATTTATATTTATTTCATACAAAATAAAAATATTATTATTATTATTCTAACTAGGCTTGGAATGTGTTTTTTATCGTCTAAAAATGTTTTTGATAGTGGATTACAAATTTGACATGTCGAATGTGACAAGCATAAAAATGATTAAATCGTGTAGTAAACTAGTACAAAGTAACTATTCCATACTATAATGCATGTGGTGTGGTGATTGGTCAGTGAATCACAATGGCGACCCTAGGCCACAACATGGGTTCAATTGGTTGTGGCTTGTTGGTTTGGAGTCTAAACTCTAGACCTATTTTTGTTAATAGATCACTAATGAAGTAGGTGAATTTGAAGTGTGGACAATGAATTCAATTGTGTCAATGGAGGTGGATCGTGTAATTAACAGATCTAGATACAAGCTCAAGAAATCTATAGGAAATTATGAAGGGTTTCAATAATATTGCTTCTTCTATGATCGAACGGACTTTGTAGTTATGAATCCAAATCCACATCCACATGAGGGCAAATCTATTAGTTTCATTTCGACTCGTGGTAAAAGCAAGGGCAATTGACCTCCTTTACCTGAAACCAATTGATTCGATTGGCATTCCTTATTATATGTCATACCAAATGATTCAACGATTTCATTTGACCCAGTTGTTGATTCAGTAGTTCCAAACTCTATTCCATATCCAACTGGAGGTCGAATAGATTTCATTACTTGTGCTTGTGCTTTTTCCCACTTTTCTCCAATAAAGTTAGTTCCCCTTGTTGATTCACCGGTGTATCTATGATGGCAAGGGACAATGTGATCTACCAATGATGTGGAGAGTTCGAATGGATTACCCCTTCTCCAAATTTTAGACAACAATGAGTGCTCAAGAAGAGGTCTTCAACTCTTCAATTAGGGGGCTAGGGCAATAGAGAGGAAAAATAGAAAGGGTTTTGAAACATAAAACCCAAAGGTAAGCCAAAATCACCACAATAACCCTAAAATGCTACACATCACAAACTACCAAACTCTCAAATGTCATATGGTATTACAACTTAAGAATACTATGTATTTATGTCATATGGTATTACAACTTAAGAATACTGTGTATATAAAAAAAAGATGAAAATAGATCTTTCTCATGAGCTCTCTATCTTCTCATTAATAATAATATTTCTCACCCCACCCCATATATATAGAATACCAAAAAATAAGCATTAAAAGCTCAACCTAATGAGTGTGAACATGAAGATTTTAATTAATTGTTGCAACAACCATAAAAATAGGTTGAGCAATAAAGATCCTGATTTGGCTTCTCATTCCTTCTCATAATCACAATCTCTCATTTTACTTTTTTTAAGGAAAACCTTTGTCATATCTTTTATCATTTCATTTTTCTCACAATGTTCATTTTCAACATTGCTACTGACACATTTTATGAAATAAAACCACTCTGGATTCATCTTAAATATGGATCTATTAAACACCCAAAGAGATCAAATTTTGTAAGGAGTAATTTTTTTTATTATCATTTAATACGAAGGAATTAATATTATATATATATATATATATATATATATATATATATATATATATAATGTTTTTAGTAATTGTTTTATTTTAACTGAGACAACTTTATTTTTATTATTGTAAATTTTTTTTAATTGAGTTTACTTTAATTTTTTTAGTGTAATCTTAATTTTTTACTTTAATTTTTTTAGTGTAATCTTAATTTTTTATTTTAATTTTTTTTAGTCTAACATAACACTAATGTGACAACATCTTCCTATACTAAACAAGTGTTGCATGGCAGCGTAGTCCCTGCCAGGTTGGAATGGGAATAAATGTGACCGAGTACAAACATGTGGGAAGCAAGTTGAAGTACATGTGGTAGCCATGCAGAATTTAGTATTCCCGAATCAGTTTTCTTGAAATTTATCAAAAATTAACAATGTATTTCAGAATAGTACAATTTAACAATTTAGAATACAATATAATAGAATAGTAAATTAAGAATGCTAAATTGACAATTTAGCATATAATATAATAGTAAAAACGTCGTGCAACAAAGGCATTCCCGAATTAGTTTGCTTTGACAAAAAAAAATTAGCATACAATAGGACACAAAAAATCTATCATTCCCGAATTAGTTTTCTTTAAAAAAAACATAGAATAGAATAGTAAAAACGTCTTGCAACAAAGGCATCCCGGAATCAATTTTCTTTGAAATTTATAAAAAAATAATAATGTTTGTTACATATTTCTAGAAATTTAAATGTGTTTGGCATATAGACTGGGATTGGGGCTCCCGCGGACCATAAAAGGAAATAAGTACAATAATTAGGAATGTCGAAAGAAGAAGTGTGCGACGGTAGAGAGGAAGACCTGAAAAGAAGAAATTGGAAGCTATCAGTGTTTGGTTACAGTTTTCTATTTAAAGAGGTAATAACTAGATTGATAAAGAAAACAAGATCACAATATAGACCTAAATTGGATTGATAAAGAAAACAAGATGATAGTATACACTTACTATGAAGCCGATGCGTTTTTGTTGTTGTCGTCGATGGTCAGTGGAATTGTGTCGACCGGTTGTTGCCCTTCCTAGATGAGGTTGTCCATTCTGTGCTGGAACCATTCTTCAATGTAGCTTCTCATGGGGGGCATGTTGATTTCATCTCGGATTTCTATGTCGTAAAGGTTGTTTTCTAGTTTCCTTAGATCCATTGAATTACTATGCAGACTATGTTCAATTTCTTCATTGTGTGTCGAATAGTCCAATACCCAACGCTCGAGCTCATCTAAACGATGTTCAACTATGTTGTAAAACTTTTCGAAAGACAACCGCTTTAAAATATCAAGTTGTTCGTCGAAGGATTCTTTGGTCATTAACAAGGATTTGAGAATTAAGTTTGGTTCTTGAACCTTGTTGGTAATTTCAGCTAAGTCTATTTGGATCAGGCTTGTGAATAATTCTTCCTTTTCTAATATGGCTTGTTTACACGATTCGATAATGAGTTGCAGGTTGTTAACTTTCTTTTTCCAGCATGATTTTACTTTTTTGGTTCACTTTGGGGAGGGGAGATTCTCTTGTCTTCTTTTCAGTTCTGAGGTATTGATGGCATGGTTGGAAAAAGGGGTCAACACCTGATCACAAAAATGTTGATCATTTTTTAAATTCGCCTCCAAATGTTCAAGAAAATCATTTGCCCTCTTTCTGAAGGAAACTATATTTTCTGATGTTTGTCAAGATTCAATAACTAGCTGCATTATTTTGTTGATTTTATTGTCTACAAGGGCTCTAGAACATGCAAGGAGGGTAGAGGACACTTTCATCTTGGCTGCAGTGGTAGCAGGCACGTTTTTTGCTAAAGGACTGGAAAATTCTGGGGTGGCAGTGAAATTCTCTTCAAATTCCTTGACGTGGTCTTTCAGTTTGGCATTTTCCGCTTCAATTCCTCCAATGGAATCATGAAGAGCATTACCAGTTACATGATGAAATAGGGAGATTTAGGATGACCACATTTTCCTAAAGTTAATCTATGTGCGAGATTTTCCTTTCCTATTTGTTACCTCTCTCTTTTCAATGACAATATTTTTGGATTGGATGTCAAAAACAGTGCTCTGGAATACGAAGGATTCATCTTTGTCAAAAATGTCGGTCTCATTTATTTCCATTGCGGACAACCTAATTTTGTGCATGTGCCCAGTTTCACTTTCAAGTTGCACCTGTTCACTTTCAATTTTGGGTTCGTCCGCCTGGCCTGCATTATTTTTCCTCTTTTTGGTCACTAGAATTTTTTGAGAACTATCAATTTTTATGGGAGTAGGATTCTTATCTCCTCCTTCGTTCGAAGATTTCTGGGTTTCTTTCTTACTGGGGTGGGTCATTGAAGCGATGCTTTGTGATGTCGTGCTCTTGGGAGTGTTGGCAGGCAACTGGGCACTCTTCTCACTGGATACTTTTCCCTGTTATCTATACAATTCAGTCACGCTTTGAAATGTCTTTGCATCGCAATCACCAGAAGTAAGATTATTGTCGTTACTGTCCATGTCTTTGGTCAAGTGTTTATGGATAAAAGAGTTTCTAAAGCCTACTCCCAGTAAATGATCTCGAAAAATCTCATTAGCTTTGAACCCTTTTATCCTTTCAGCATACGTTAGGTTCAATTTCTTGAAATGACCGGCAAGTTCATCAATCTTGTTGACGTTTCTGCACACGAAGTCCCCGACTTTCCAGGGCAGAGGAATGAACTGTTTTTTTTCTTGTCATGGAAATAATGAAACCAGTGGTTGTATTGCCTTGTTATTTATGTAGCAAACATCTTGTCTGTGATGTGGCATGGAAGGAAAGCATGATTTTCCTTAGAGCCAAAGACTATTAGTAGATTGTGATTTTCCTTTTGTTCAAGTGTGCCCTTCCTGTTCAAAAACTTAGTTTCCTGGCCAGACATCCGTGGAGCATCCTTCCCTAACAATAAATCTTTGAAAACTAAGACAAAGTCATTAAAAACTTCATAAAAACAATGGGAGGCCTTGTGCCTCCACAGGGCCTGGTACCAGAATGTTACTGGGTCGAATCCATGGCTTATTTTGTTGGAAAGAGAAAGTTTGGGAAACAGACAGCAATGCACTATTGCGAAAATCAAGTAGGACGACATATAAAATTTATTCGATTCTTTGAATCATGACAACTGGGAATAGATCTCAATGGAAATTAGCTTCCACCAATCGAAAATGAATTGTTCCTTGACTGTTTGTCGTGGATGTCTATCCTTTTATTCTTGTAAACAACCAAGCAATTTCCCGGAATGGATTTCTAAAGGAACTTACCTACAACTTTCTGATATCCTCAAGATTTGTTGTTGGGTCTTCAAGGAACTCGGCTAAGATGTACAACCTGTTATCATGTTTTTATAAGAACTTTTTGCAGTCTTGTCCTCTGAAGGTCAATGTTGGCTCTGGAAATTTTAACATCTTGCAGAAGACCTAAGGTGACAAAGAAACAGGAGAATGGTCGCGTAGTGTAATAATTCTTTGTCTTGGAATATATTTTTCGACGCACCAAGAGACCACCTCCTTACAGTCAAAAACCTCAGGGACACAGCCTGCATGAGCGATTCCAGAGGTCCAAATCACTTCTTTCTGGGTGAAACGGGATGAATAGTAAAAGTATGTCCTCGACCACTGGAAGTTCTATTCCCGATGTCCGAAGATATTTATTGTATCTCCACAAAATTGTTGTTGACCAGCTGCCATAAGTATACAAGAATATTTGTTTGCTCTAGATGGTGAATGAAATGAAAATTTGGAAGGGATAATATAACACTCTGCAAATCTTGGTCCAATGCATGTGAATGGGAGATCTCCTCGAGACTTTCGTTCATTAATGAAAACTTCAACGGTTGTTGCATGATGCGTTGTTAACATTGAACACTAGTAATTGCATACATAGAAATGTGAACATGGTGGATACGGCAATGAGAGATTAAGCATTGTAGATTTACTGAATGGGCCAACATCAGGACGCGTGTTTGAGATGAACAATCAGAAAGGACAGTATAACTCTCCGCAAATATTGGTTTAATGCATAATAATGGGAGATCTCCTCGAGCGTTTTGCTCAGTAATGACAATATTGGCGGCTCCTACATGCATAGTTGTTAGCATGAAAGGTTTCTAATTGCATACTAAGAAATAAGTACGGAGGTCGTGGGGAAGGAAAAAAGCAACTTCAAAATAGGGTTAAAAGGTACAACCATTGGAGGCGAGGGAACGAGGGTCAAATTGTATGTCTTGGAACTTTTTGAGTGCAATATCCGTAACACCGAAGAGGGTATGACAGGGTAATCCAGAGGGAAATTTGTATATCTCTATTAAGATCATAACTAATGTATATCAGGAAGGACAGGACATTAGTGGGGATGGAAGGCAGCGACAGATACTTTGAAACATTTGTGAGCTGTGGTAGAGTGAAGCTTTCGAGTTCGAGGAGTCCACAGTGTAATTGTAGATCATGGAAGTTTTGAGTGCACGATATATATCACAGAACAAGAAGTAGCAGAGTTCGAAAGCGCCAACCCAGAAACCGCGACCATAAAATTGGCTAAGTATGGAAAGGAACAGTGGTCGGTTGGATTCATCATGTGAGGACATAGATGGAGATGAAGATATGTCAGCCTGCCAACATTGGAACCCATGATCATAGAAAGGCGACTAAGTATATAACCACAAAGCGATAATAATGGGAAGAAGAAAAGGGAGAAAGGAATGATGCGTGTGCGGTGGAATTGTAAATCACGAAAATTTTGAGTGCAAGTTGTATATCATGGAACAAGAAGCAGTAGAGTTCGAATGCGTCAACCCGAAACAATGACTAAGAATTGGAGATTTCGTGAAGTCGTCAACACGAGGATCCAAAATAGGCTGATAAGGTCTTCCCAGAAGACGTGAGGCCCCGACGGTCAAATTGTATCGCTCGGAACATTTGAATGCATAATCCGTAACACGGAAGAGGGGACGATGTCAGAACCCGGTAGTCAATTTGTATATTGCAGAGGGTCGGATGCCAACTATTTTGTACCAGTGTCTGAAGTTGTCACTACTAAGAGCATAACCAATGTATAGTAGGAAGGGGAAGAAGTTAGTGGGGATGGAAGGAAGCGACAGATACTTTGAAACATTTGTGAACCATCATAGAGTGAAGCTTGGGAGTTTGAGGAGTCTGTGTTGGAATTGTAGATCACGGAAGTTTTGAGTGCAAGATGTACATCACGGAACAAGAAGAAAGAGATTTCGAAACCACCAACCCGGCAACCGCAGCCATAAAATTGGCTAAGTATGGAAAGAAACAACGATCGGTCGGATTCGTCATGTGAGAATATATATGGAGATAAATATATGTCATAATGCCAATGCTGGAACCTGCGATCATAGAAAGGTGACTAAGTATATAACCAGAAAGCGATAATACACGGGGAGAAAAGGGAAAAAGGGCTAAGGAGTTCGCGGTGGAATTGTAGATCATGAAACTTTTGAGTGAAAGATGTATATCACGAAACAAGAAGCAGTAGAGTTCGAAAACGGCAACCCGAAACAGTGAGTAAGAATTGGAGATTTCCTGAACGCATCAACATGAGGATCCAAAATAGGGTGAGAAGGCCTCCCTAGAAGACGTGAGGCCTCGACGGTCAAATTGTATCACTCTAAACATTTGAATGCATAATCTATAACACGAAAGAGGGCACGATGTCGGAACCCAGTAGTCAATTTGTATATTGCATGGGCTCGATGTGAACTTTTTTGTACCAGTGTGTTCAGTTGTCACTAGTAACAGCACAACCAATGTATATTATGAATGACAAGAAGTTAGTGGGGATGGAAGGCAGCGACAGATACGTCGAAACATTTGTTAACCATGGTAGAGTGAGGATTGTGAGTTCGAGGAGTCCGCGGTGGAATTGTAGATGACGGAAGTTTTGAGTGCAATATGTATATCACGAAACAAGAAGCAGCAGAGTTCGAAAGCGCCAACCTGGCAAACACGGCCATAAAATTGGCTAAGTATGGAAAGGAACAGTGGTCGGTCGGATTAGTCATGTGAGGATATAGATGGAAATGAGGATATGTCATCCCACCAACGTTGGAACCCGCGATCATATAAAGGTGACTAAGTACATAACCAGAAGGCGATAACACATGGGAAGAAGAAAAGGGAAAAGGGGTTGAGTGCACGATGTAATTGTAGATAACAGAAATTTTGAGTGGAAGATGTATATGACAAAACAAGAACGAGTAGATTTCAAAAGTGCCAAGCTGAAATAGTGTGCAAGAATTGGACATTTCATGAAACACGGAAGAGCGGGCAATGTCGAAATCTGGTAGTCAATTTGTATATTGTGTCTGATACCATTTGTTTCATACTAGTGTGTCCAGTTGTCACTAGTAAGAGCATAACCAATGCATATTAGGAAGGATAGGAAGTTAGTGGGGATGGAAGGCAGCGACAGATACTTTGAAACATTTGTGAGTCATGGTAGAGTGAATCTTGCGATTTCGAGAAGTCAGTGGTGGAATTGTAGATCATGGAAGTTTTGAGTGAATGATGCATATCACAAAACAAGAAGTAGCAGAGTTTGAAAGCGCCAACCTGGCAACTGTTGGGTATGTGTTATATTCTTTGCACGAGTAGTTGTGTCTGAGCGCCTGTGTCGGGCGTGCAGGGGGGTTAGAGGGGGGGTGCAGGGGTTCGGGGGCAGCGCCCCCGAAAAAAAATTTCGGGTCGACATATTTCCGGGACCACATGATATTAGGTGGTTTTTCGGCACATGGTTTTTTGCTGATGGTTTTCTATTTCCGATTAAGGAATTAGGGTTTTGGAATAATTCAGGTCATTGGGTTAGGGTTTTGGATGTTGTTGGCTCCTATATGTATATTGTATTGTAAACAATGTAACACAATGTATGAATATAATATATGTTGGTTTTTCCTGGTTTGGGTTTCCAGGTGAAAAATCTCTGTGTAATGTTTGTATTTGCCATTGTATCTTTTCTGTTCTTTTCTAAATATCATTTTGCAGTAGATATTGTACAAGGTTAGAATTTATAGCAACCCTGGCCATAAAATTGGCTAAGTATGGAAAGGAACAGTAGTGGGTGGGATTCACCATGTGAGGATATAAATGGAGATGGAAATATGCCAGCCCGCAACGCTGGAAGCTGCGGTCATAGAAAAGCCACTAAGTAAATAACCAGAAAGCAATAATACACGGGAAGAAGAAAAGGGAAAAAGGACTAAGGAGTCTGCAATGGAATGGTAGATCACGGAAATTTTGAGTGCGAGATGTATATCATGGAACAAGAAGCAACAGAGCTCGAAAGCGCTAACTCGGCAACCGCGGGCATAAAATTGGCTAAGTATGGAAAGGAACAGTGGTTGATCAAATTTGTCATGTGAGGATATAGATGGAGATGAAGATATGTTATCCTGCCAACGCTGGAACCCGCAATTATAGAAAGGTGACTAAGTATATAACTAGAAAGCAATAATGCAGGGAAAAAGGGCTAAGTATCTAACAGAAGAACATCCATTGTTCGTTTATTAATGCAAATCCTTTGGAACCCCTGTTGAGTTCTCGCTAGTAAAGGCATAAATTGCATATCACAAAAGTTATTTGGGTTCAAGATGTATATGTCGGAACAAGGGACATAAGTGTTGGATACCACGAGTAGAGAACATATGTGATGGATACAGCAAATCATGGAACAAGAAGCAGCAGAGTTTGAAAGTGCCAACCAAGAAACTACGGCCATAAAATTGGCTAAGTATGGAAAGGAACAACGGTCAGTTGGATTCTTCGTGTGAGGATATAGACAAAGATGAAGATATGTCAGCCTGCCAATGCTGGAACCCGTGATCATAGAAAGGCGACTAAGTAAATAACCAGAAAGCGATAATACACAGGAAGAAGAAAAGGGAAAAATGACTAAGGAGTCTGCGGTGGAATTGTAGATCACGGAATACTTGAGTGCAAGATGTATATCATGGAACAAGAAGCAGCAGAGTTTGAAAGCGCCAACTCGGTAACCGCGGGCATAAAATTGGCTAAGTATGAAAAGGAACAACGGTCAGTTGGATTCGTCATGTGAAGTTATAGATGGAGATGAAGATATGTCAACACGCCAACTCTAGAACCCACGATCATAGAAAGGAGACTAAGTATATAACTAGAAACTGATAACACAGGAGAAGAAGACAAGGGGAAAAGGGCTAAGTATCTCACAGAAGAACATCTATTGTTGTCTTATTAAGGAAAACCCTTTCCAGCCCCTGTTGAGTTATCACTAGTAAAGGCATAAATTGCAAATCACGAAATTTCTTTGAGTGCAAGATGTATATCACGAAACAGGGGACATAGGTGTTGGATACTGCAAACCCAGGACCCGATGATCACATAATTGGATAAGTATTGAAAGGGACCGCGGTTGATCAACCTTCAGTATTTCATATATGGAAAGAAGTACGAGAATGGGCAGAACATGAAACAATGACTAGGAGTTGGATTTTTCGTGAACCCACCAACGTGAGGATCCAAAATAGGGTGACAAGGTTTCCCTAGATGACGCAAGGCCCAGATGGCCAAATTGTATAGCTTGGAACATTTGAATGCATAATGTGTAACATGGAAGAGGGGACAATGTCGGAGTCCGGTAGTCAATTTCTATATGGCAGAGGAGTGGGTGTCAATTCTTTCGTACCAGTGTGCCCAATTGTCACTAGTAAGAGCACAATTAATGTATATCACGAAGGACGCGAAGTTGGTGGGGATGGAAGGCAGCGACATATACTTTCAACAAAGTTAATGTATACGAGGAACCCGAGGTGGAATTGTAGATCACGAATGTTTTGAGTGCAAGATGTATATCACGGAACAATAAATATCCAAGTTCGTAAGCGCCAACCCACCAACCGCGGCCATAAAATTGGCTAAGTATGGAAAGGAACAACGGTCGGTCGGATTCGTCATGTGAGGATATAGATGGAGATGACGACATGTCATCCTGCCAACCATGGAACTGGATATCATAGAAAGGTGACTAAGTATATATCCAAAAATTGATAAGGGACGGGAAGAAGAAAAGGCGAGCTCATATGCGCCATCCTAGCAACCGCGGCTATAAAATTGACTAAGTATGTAAAGGCACATCGGTCGGTCAGATTCATCATGTCAGGATATACATGGAGATGAAGATATGTCAACCCGCCAACCCTATAGCCTTTGATCATAGAAAGATGACTAAGTATATAACCAGAAAGCGATAATGGACGGGAAAAATAAAAGGGGAAAAGGGCTAAATATTTGACAATAGAAATCCATTTTTTCCCGTTTATTAATGTCAATGTTTTCGAACCCCTGCCCCCTATTGGGTTCTTACTAGTAAAAGAATAAACTTCAAATCACAGAAGTTCTTTGGCTGCAAGATGTATATGACATAACAGGGAACATAGGTGTTGGATACAGCGAACCCGGAGCTTGGTGGCCAAATAATTGGCTAAGTATTGGCCAAGCAAAAGTTTTGATATTTTTTTAAATAGTATTCATAGTAATATGTATTAATGGACAAAGTTTTTATATTTATTTGAATAGTATTCATACTAATATATAGTCATGGATTATTTCTGTTTCAAATGCAAATCATATCCCAATTTGCAAGATGCTCTTTGGTTCGCAAATTTCGCTGAAACCACGAAATTGTTGAGTGCAAGATGTATATAACGCAACAAGAAGCAGTAGATTTTGAAAGTGCTAACTCGGAAACCGTGGCCATAAGATTGGCTAAGTATGGAAAGAAACAATGGTTGATCAGATTCATCATGTGAGGATATAGATGGAGATGAAGATTTCCCAGTCGGCCAACCCTGGAACTCGCGATGATAGAAAGGCTGCCAACTATATAAGCAAAAAGTGATAATAGACAGGAAGAAGAAAAGGGGAAAAGGGCTAAGTATCCCAGAGAAGAAAAATTACTGTTCCTTTATTAATGCCAAGATTTTCGAACCCCTGGTGAGTTATTACTGGTTAAAGCATAAATTGGAGATCACCGAAGTTCTTTGGCTGCAAGATGTATATGACGGAACAGGGGACATACTTATTTCGAACCCCTACCGAGTTATGACTAGTTAAAGCATAGGTTGCAGACCACGAAAGTTCTTTGGTTGTAAGATGTATATGACGGAACATGGAACATAGTTGTTGGATATCGCAAACCTGGGGCCCGGTGGCCAGAAGGTGAGTTATCACTATTTAAAACATAAATTTCAGATCATGCAAGCTCTTTGGCTGCAATATGTATATGACGGAACAGGGACCATAGTTGTTGAATACCGCAAACCCGGGACCTGGTGGCCAGATAATTGGCTAAGAGGAAGTTTTTATATTTATTCCAATACTATTGATATTAGTATATATGCACGAATATTATCAAATAGAAGAAGTTGCAATGTATGCAATATATTGAACAAGAAGATGGTGTCAATAGTTGAGTTGCCTTGTTGTAAGTCATTAATTCATTCTATATACGGCACTGAAAGAATGAAAGCAGGACGGGTCCTCCAATTTCTTTCTTTAAGTATAGGGTCGGCGCCACATAAGTATGGCCTATGACATGTAAAATGTAAGAAACAAACAAAGAATCATTTATTTAAATTAAAGCATTGGGCAGCAAAAAGAAAAGTTTGTTGTCCATGTTTAACGACACACAGGAAAAAAAGGTACAAAATAAAATGAAAAGCAATACCTGAGATTGGAAAACACCATTAAAAAAAAACGCAAATATTCTATATTCAAATAAGATGGGTTACAAAGTACAACACATTATTTGCCACAATGATTACGATTTGGCCTATTGTCGACCAATAAAAAATATGTACAATGATGAGGCTTGTTGGCAGTTTTATCTATCCCGGTTTTTTTAATAGCTTGTCTCTTCTAGATATGGGTTGCTTGCATTGGCTGGTTATTCAACATTCCATTCTTTGTTAAGTATTAGTTTCCCTCTGTCGTCGAAAACCTAGGGTTTAAGGTGATTTCCTTGTAATGTTCCTGACCATTGACATCTGAGACAACCTAGAAATGTGATTCAGGCCCAATCCAAAGTCGAGGGAATCGTTTTATGTGACATCAAATATGGGATAGGAAAAAAAATTCAAGTATGTTGTGACTGACATTCTCCCTGTATTGGATCATTTGTTTGGTTGAAAAGCCTGCCTGAATATTTGTATGTTGAACTTCTTTGTTTTATTGCAGTAAATTGGAAGGAACATCCAAGACAACTGCAAAATGTTTTGTTGAAGTACATGACTTCTTCCGGCAGCACAGGTCTAGCAAGTGTATCAAATGTTGCAAATCACATTAGCATAGGCATGGCAAGTGTATCAAATGTTGCAGATTGCATCTCAATATATATTTCATTCTAGCGGTGGCAGATATGGTGTCCCACAGAAAGGTCTTGAATGTTCGGAGGTGACGCCAAATATGTGGAGTCTGTAACTACATCCACAGGAAAACGAGCAAACTTTGACAAAGAACATGGCTTTCTGTCAAGACTGTTACCACACCCACAAGTAGCTCAACAAACTTTGAAAAAGAAACTTTTGTTGTGATAATATGTCCTTTTATCCACCCATACAGTTTATGTTACCCGTTTATGGGTACATTCGCGAATGGAGTAATGTTTCATGTCATTTACGAACATCACAGACCACTTTTCAAGCCACGGTAAGTGCGACGCCCCTGACGAAGAAAAATTCTTCTATGATCTGCAGAATTCAATACACTTGCCAAATCGGTGTTGTTGGAAGAAACTATATACTTCAATGAAGAAGTATTTTGCACGTGACCTGAAAATCCATTACAACTCCCAGCAAGAAAACAAAGAAGATCAACAAGAAAATATCCAGGCAAGCTTTTCAACCAACCAAAGCATCGAATACAGGGAGAACACCAACCAGAAATTTTTTTCTCCTATCTGAGATTCTGTTGGATAACAGATTTTTATTTTCTCTCAAAGCTCACGTCACATAAAACTGGTCTCTCTTATTTCATTTGGGCCTCAATCGCATCTCTAAGTTGTCTTAGAGGTTCATGACCAGAAACATTAGAATGAAGGCACCCTAATCCCCAACTCTTTGATGATAGAGAGAAATGGAAATAAGTATTTAAAAGCAATGTTGGAGGATGACAGTATGATCTTCCGTAAATTTTGGGTTAATTTGTTTTCATGACAAATGTTCTCGATATTTTTGCTTATAAATGCCAATCTTTTCGAATATGTACGTTGAATAGTGACCAATACCACGTATTAACATTCTCATATCCAAGCAGATTCTCAAATCTGACATCTAAGATATGCACAATATTAAAGAGGGACGTGACGTCAAGACATTTGTGGGTGACACGTTCGTGAATGACAATGAGCTAGCACAGAACTGCACTGTTACTATGATGAAGCCTTTAAAAAACTAAAAGATCCAATATTTTATTTTATTTTTTGCAAATTTAAAATGCAGTAAAAAGAAATTACCAGATCCCATAATATTCGCATGCCTATTGATTTTAATGGGAGATGTCCTTGAGATTTCCTCTTATTAAAGGCAATCTTTTTTAACTTGTTTGGTCGGTTGTGACTTTTGAAAGCATAATTAATGTCTATTGGGAAGGGCGGAAGATAGCAGGGATGGAGAGGAGTGAGAAATGCTTTTAAATTTTTCTGAACCCGAAAAGGCGTCAACCCGCCAAACTTTGAAAACTCGACTAAGTATGGAAAGGTAGGTCGGATAGACAAACTCATCACGAGCAGAGGCATGGTTGCAAGTTCAAGGAGTGCAGGGTTGAATTGTATAGCACGAAATTTATAGGTGCAAAATGTATACACCGAACATGAGCTACCATAGTTCAATAGCACCTATCCGCAAAGCCTTGTCCATAAAATTGGCTAAGCATCCAACTGAACGGCGACCGACCGACAACGATTTGTCAGTTCGCCACACCGGGAACCCGCAAGCACGGAAACGTGAGAAAGTATAGAACCAGAAACATGAGAGAACAACTATATCACTCACTGCTCACACAACAAAACTTACTCTCATAACTATGAAACCATAGTAAGAGATAAACCATGGAAAATACATCGTTAGCTATGAAATATAGTTTCAAACGTGAAAACTGCAACAAGACGAACAAATGCAATTTACATTGACCTCAATTTTTTGTATGTTATTCTATCTTAATAGTATTTTATGGGGAGTCAACTGCAAAACAATGTAACAACAATTCCAACTACGGATGCAGCACCCCAACATTGCAAACCCTAGGCAAAGAAGAGCAAGCAGCAAACAATAAACCAGTTAAGAACCACCAAAAGGCCCAACTGCAACTGCAGGACCCGAACCCTGCAAAGTCGAATCAAACAACAATAAACAGCATCCAGCGAAGAGAGAAGCAAACATCAACCAGTCCACCACGAATGAGGCAGTTCCAATCGCGGTTGCAGAACCCCAAACGTGCAA
>JZKD02S0274311.1:158919-170366 GCA_000966675.3 Picea glauca
TGAGTTTTGGCTTCATGGCTTAATACAATTCTCAGTGCAACTACTCTTTGGTTTCTGGGTTGATTAATTGGCTCATGCTTTTAGTTTGTAAAATAAATAATGATGGCATATTAAGATGCATTAGTATCCTACATAAGACGGCCTAATTTCCCATTGCTTGGAATTCTTTAGTCTTTGATTTCACCCATTGAATGAGAAATCCTAGTCATAATAAACAATTATTTTATCTACACATGAGCTAGGCAACCAATAACTATTGTAGCAATTAAAACCCTTTTATGAGTGAAAGATCCTAAAACTTATCCCACACACAAAATGAGTTAATCTTTCACGAATCAATGATCCATGTGGCGGAGCTATCCATTAACAACTCAGTCGCCTAGTCATTCAACACACAAGTCATTCATTGTCCACTCATTATATGCCTCTTAACTACCGCATCATTCAAACCACAACAATTATGCTTAAGAAACCAATCTCCTGCACATAACAATACTAAACTAGCTCACATTGATTCTAACGCCCAATCTTTCAATGAGGTGTGGGCATTAGAGAATATCTATCGACAATTCTGGTGGATTCTCAAGGACTAGGTTTAGACTGTGAGCAAGAGAAGGTTGGAGTATGAATACGTAACTCACCAAGGGATGAAAAGTGGAATGCCCAGGCATCAGCAAAACATTCCTTAGACACCATGGAGCTAAGGTTCGTGTGTAGGAATGTCTAGATAAAAAGAGCATTGCTTTGGGTGCGCTCAAAAGGTAGGGTTAGAAAATATGCATTGCTACCAACAAGTAAAACAAATTGTGGTCTCTCCAATTGCTAGGGTTTGGGTGTAGGGACATTGAGCAACCAAAGGATGAGTCGTGGGATTTATTGGATAGAAAAACCAAGTCATGGGTGGTGTGGAAAAGTAAGTTGAGGTCGTCTGTAGTGCTAGACAAAAAGAAGAAGTCGAGAGAAATGTTGGGAATAAAAACACAAATTTGTGGGATGTCCAACAGTCAAGGAATGTCTCGGCAGAGGAGAAAACAACCAAGTACTGATTAGATACATCCAGTACTAGAATAAGTTGATTCTCTAATGGTTTCACACACCCAACAAAGGAAACAGTGCGTGGGCACTTCAATACAACATCCAGACAATAAAATTTGCCTCCCATAGAGAGAGTGAGAGAGAGAACGACGTGCAGGAGAGAGAAAAATGGATTTAGCAAGTTCTTCAATTACTCTAGAAGGAGGATCATGGATTTCCCCTCGCCGAGCTTACTCAACAGTGGATATTAGCTAGTTGTTGAAATAGATATCACCATTAAACCAATAGTCTTTATAAATACCTCTCACATGGTAATAAAAGAATATGCAATAATTAACTCCTCATCCACTCACATAAGATACAGAGCTGCCATTAAAGAATAACCAACAAGTTATAATAAAACACAGTGGCAAGTTAAACCAGTAAATTACTCAGCACGCAAAGGAAAACACAACACATTGAGGCATGAATTTTACCCTGGAACCCAAATGGGAAAACCAATTTCGAATGGGTCTCAGTATTCTCCTTTCGACAAGCTCTGGTACAATGTGATGTGTTCCTCTCCTTCTTGACCGAAAAGACCATTTGAGAATGAGATTGAGGGAAGAAATAGAGAGAGCTAGGGGGTAAGGGAAGGCCGACAACCATGGCTCTTCACTTATCATTCCTCAACCTTCTCTCATATTTGTTTTCTTATCATTTAATTACTTTTTTTAACATTTCTCTCACATTTTTGTTTGTCTTATTCAACTTACATCTGCATTGTTTTACATAACTTGCATAGCCTTAGTTAAGTGTCATGATGTCTTGCGGGTTCTAAGTCTTATCCATTCTTGGTTCAGATCCATTTCATATCAATATTGAGACCACATGTCACCTACTTTAGGGCTGCATGACTACTTGTTTGTGATGGAATATATTTGAAACACCTAGTAATTCATCTTGTTTAACAAAAATTTTTGGAAAGTTGCTTTGCTAAGTGATTATGATTTTAATGATGCATTTCACTTTAAAGGAATTTGACATTGCACTACAATTTTACTGTATATATTTCGTGAAATTATCTTCAATAACAATGTTTTTTTTATATCTTACTATTAAAATATATTATTACAATAAAATTAACATTACTATTTAAAATGCAAAGAATTCTCCAACATCATATATAAATACTTATTTAAAATAAAATTTAATTTAACTTCCAATTAAACATTTTTTAAAATTAAAAATAAAAATAAAAAATAGCAGCCTATTACCGTCCCCTTACTAAGTTGCCCATATCCGCATGTATCTTGGAAGACTTTGATTCATGATCATTCCCACTTAATTTTAAGGTATTTATATCCCTCTTTTTTTTCGACCACAATCCTATAGATGTGATTATCCTAACCACCTTTATGAGGATTTGACATGACCATGATGTCTCTACAAACATGCTTCACTTTCTAACCACGAAGTTAAGTTTCACTCCTCTTTGTCTTTCATGTAGGTAACAAGAAGGTTCGATCTCGTTTGATTGCCACAACCATACAAATTCCGAGTGGAACCCACATGAACCCACCATATAAGTAAATTCATTTCCCATTATTTTCACCGACAATTAACTTTAAACATTCGAGAGGACTAACGAAGTTATACTCGTTATTGTGTTATCGTAACATGACAAAGTTTATGAAAGTTCTTTACATTTTATTTAATTGCATTTTTCATACGGAAAAATTATTTAAACATAGAAAAATTATTTAAACACGAACAATCATATATTTATTGCATTCTTTCGTATAAAACAAATATTTAAACACGAACAACCAAACCATATAACAAGTATATATTGTATATTTATCAATACGGAGGCTGACTTTCTTTCAAAGAAATCATTAAGAAGCAGGAAGAACAAGTATATATTGTATATTTATAGTGAATTTAATATGGAGGCTGACTTTATTTTATTTTAAAAGAAATCATTAAGGAGTATGAAGGGAAAATAATATTTAATAAGTAAAGGGAAAATAATATATAATAAGTGGTTGACCAACACTTTTTCTTAAGCTTTTTTTTAGAATACTTCTTCTTAAGTTTTTTTTTTAGAATACCAAAGAAGTATTAGGACCATTTGTGAGTTGTTTTTGACATTTCCATTAGAGATGGAGTCTCTTATTTTTGTATAAATACTTTTAAGTTCGTTCAGGATGGATGGAAGCGACTCTGTAGTAACTTTTATGTAATGGCTGATCTCAATTTAGCGTGTCTAATGTTTTTTTAAAGGAGCCAAAAGAGTGGATTTTTCTTTTTTTTTAAGGAAAAGTATGTATGTTTGGTATCCATATAATATTAAATAAAATATAATGAGAAATTTTTTATTGAAAAAATAATATATTGTAATTTTTTATATAAAAAAAATATTTAAACACCAATAAGCATTTAACAAGTATATAGGGAAAGTGAAACTCTAAAGTTCAAAAAAGTTAGTGCCATAACCAGTGTACCATGAAATAGAAGGAGGAATGTTCACTTTTTTCTTGCAAGTTTGTGTTATTCCAAATGGAGCTTGTGTATAGAGAGTTTTTTGAACGGTCCTGGAACCTGCAACTGGGCGGGAATCACCATGGTTCATCCATGGAGGTCTAGCCACTACTGACGAGGTGACTATGTCTTAGAAGGCAATCTTGCTATGAACATTGCTTAAGATGCTTGTTACTGGAGTCATAGATCCGACCTTCCTATTTTCTGGAACCTGTTTTCCTATTTCTCGGCTTTGTTTACTGCCTATGTCAGTCCTTTGTCCTATTCTTTGCAACTACCGTCGAGGCATTTCAATAACATTGAAGGCAATCAGGCGTTGAACTAATTTCTCTGATGGAGTTGGTTTTTTATATTGCCTCCTTATTTTTGGAACCTGTTATACTTTCGTCAGCTCTTTGTCTTAAGTTATTGATTTAATCTTTTTGTCTTACTCCTTTTGGTAACTGAACCGAGTCTGGGGAGACTTCCTAGAGTCACTCATTATCCCCTTGGTTTCCACGACTCAGTGATCGGTTTTGTTTAATATTATCGGTTTTATTGTTGATCATTGGACTTTGTATCCTCTCCCTGACCTTTTGCCAGTCTTTGACTAGCGTTTCTCTATTATTATACTCCTTCTTAGTTGTTATTGGCACTACGGGCTTGGAAGCGACTATTGAACCTCTTCAAGATGTCACTTCTCTTATGAATCCCTTAGACGAGGCAGAGTGGCATAGGGAAGGACTTTTCAAACAAGCAGACTCTGTTATTGTTTATTCTACTCTTCATACTCGACTGAACTTTAACCTCCCTCTTTTCACCGGCAGTGACACTCCTTCACTGTCTACTGCTCTTGGATCCTTTACGAAACCTTATTTTCCTCCTACTAGTGATTTTGGGGGAGGAGCCTAGGTTGCCCCTTGTCTTCAGCAGCCTCCTCCTCTTCATTCGGATTTGCTTCCTCGTAGAGGTGACAAAGTGGAAGCAACATCTGGCAAAACCAGGAGCTTTCAGGTCAAATTAAATTAGTCGAGGGTAAGAAAGAGGGTGTGGAGGCCAAATAAGAAAGTTCGGAGGATGGTAATAGGGGATAATATGGGCCTCGAAGAAACTTGCAGTCTGTCTTTATGTGGTTTGTTTGGTCACCTCTCTTACTCTTATTTAGCGGATAGACCAGTATTGGACTGGGTGTTACAGAACTGGGTTCCTATTCTTGGATATGCACCGGAGCTGCTCTATCTTACTAAAGGTTGGATGGGCTTCATCTTCCATTCTCTGGAGGATGCCTCTCTTCTACTGAACAGATTTTGGATGCTGGGAAGGAGTAGTTTAATGTTAAAGAGTTGGAGAGTGGATTTTGACCCAGTAACTGAACATTTCCAGCTTAGGCATCTCTGGGTCCTCCTGCCTGGACTTCCTATTCATTTTTGGAATGAGGGTGCTATGAAGGATATAGGGAATGCATTGGGGAGGTTCATCTCATTGGACAACTCTTCCCTAGAAAACTCATCGAGGAAAATGGGAAGAATTCTAGTGGAAGTAGATATTCATGAGGGCCTCCTGGAAATACTGGATATTGAATGGCATGGGAGTCACATCAAACAGAGATTAGACTACCAAGGTATCCCCTTCAGATGCGGCATTTGTCATTCTACTGGTCATCTCAGGAAGGACTGCAGTGGCATTTTTGGTAAGGAAAAATCAAAAGATACCTTGTTACAAGAAGACCCTCCAGATTATATGATGGAAGTGGACTCATTGGGTGAGATTCCTTTCCAATGCTCAAATGTGACAGGACCTCTTTCGAAGTCCTTGGACTCCTTGTTGGGTAAGTTAAGTCTTTTCTGCCCTACTCTCTATTATTCTTTATCCTTGTGTGAAAAGGAAGCTTTGGATAACTCAAGGTGGTTGTCTCATACTACCTCGGTTATCAAAGGGACTATTGTGGGGGATCTCGAACCCTTTGGTACTTATAGGATGCCTTTGGCACATGTTTTTGATGTGGGTAGGCCTGCCGATCTCACTACTGCTCATATTATTTACTCTTGTATTGCCTTACATCCCAACAACCCTCCTCACTCTATCCAACTTTCTGATCATCTTGTGAGTAGGCCGAGGGACCCTGCACCTTCTCACTCCCTTCCTCCTACTAATTTTATGGAGCCCCTCATAGAACCTGGTGGTAGAGAGCCCAAGAAGGATGAGAATGCACTCAGTACATTTCTTGACTCATTGATCCCCTTTCTTAAAGATAACAAAGAAGTATCCAAACTTATGATATTCCTGGGGAAGAATACACTTGCTCCTGAGGGATCTTCAGAGGCTTCTAGCTCAAAGACCATTTTGGCAAAGGGAGGGAAATATTTTTCTTGGTCGAGGGGTATAGGACTTGAACTATCCCCTCTAAAAACGCGAAGTGGATGGAAAAAACAGTCACAAGCTGCTGAAAAGACCTGAGAGATTGACTCTTCCACCCTTGATAATGGGTCTCTTAGAGCAATGAAAGCCCTAGCAAGGTCAAAGTAATTTTATTGCTCTCCCTGAATGTTAGAGGTATTGGAGGCACCCTCAAATTTGCTTCCTTCCACCGCCTCGTGGATCACACCCGGCCTGAGATTATTTTTCTTGAAGAAACCTTGGTCTCTGCTCAGAAAGCAAGGGACTTTTTGTATATATTTCGACCGTCTTGGGTTGTGTGTTTCGTCAACTCCATGGGTAATTCTAGGGGCCTGCTAGTCGCTTGGGATCCTAACTTGTTTGAGTTGATTCCTTATCTTACGGTCGATGGCATACTTGTTACTGGTAGGAGCTTACTTCATAATCGAGAATTATCTTTACTTAATGTCTATGGCCCATGCTCGGCCAGGAAAACTTATTGGAATACACTGGAAAACAACGGTATTCTTTCCATAAAGAACTTGATCCTGGTTGGGGACTTTAACCTCATCCTTTCATCAGTTGAGGCGTGGGGAGGAACCCATGTTAGAATTGATGAATATTACAGAGAACTGTTATTTTCCAAAAATATAGTTGATATTAAACCATCAAAATTGATACCTACCTGGAGGAATGGCTACAGTGGACAGAAAGCAATATCAAGGCATCTTGACAGGGTTTTGGTCTCAGAGGATCTATTAAATGAAATTGGTTTTCACAAGTCCTGGGTTGAATATCTGTTCTTCTCCGACCATGCACCAATTGTTATGTAGCCGGAATTGTCGTCGGACTTTAAACTTTACCCATTAAAGTTCAATGCTCATTGGCTCGAAGATTTGTATTTTTAAAAAAATGTTATTAAGGTGTGGCATGATTCGGTATTTCTTTCTGAAGGGAACACTCAAAGATAGTTGATCTGGAAACTTCAAGTATTAAAAAGACTTACTAAATGTTGGCATGCAGAGAAGATGAAATTTAACAAATCAAATATGATTGAGTTACAAGCAGATATTAAAGAGCTCATAAATATTCTAGCAGGAGACCCGACTAATCAAGGAGCAGAATCATCGCTTCGGCATTTGGAAATGGATAGAAATAACATTTTAAGACAAGAGGAAGATCAGTGGCGACTTTGGAGCAGATCATTGTGGTTGGTTAGTGGAGACAACAACACTTCTTTTTTCCATAATTTTTCCAATCACAACAGGGTCAGAAAACATATTTGGGAGATCAAAGGAGACAATGGTGAACTTGTCAATAATACTTATGCATTAAAAACAGAAGCAGTCCACCATTTTAAAACTTTTTATAAAGCATCGACTTGCTAAAATGTAGAGGAACATTGTAAATTGATTGATCATTACCCTGAGATGATCGAAGATGTAGAGGCAAGGTTATTATACATACCAGTTACTATGGATGAGTTAAAATCAGTTCTATTTCACTTCAAAAAGGAAAACAGCCCGAGTTCGGACAGTTGGACAGACGAGTTCTTCATTTTTTTTTTGATCTGGTTGGGCAGGATCTCTTAGCGATGGTGGAAGATACGAGAAGATTAGGTTCTATTATGGGAGGCCTAAATTTCACTTTTCTGACACTGATTCCTAAGGCGAACAAACCATCAACCTTTGACGATTTTCGACCCATATCACTGTGCAACTTATGCTACAAGGTTATTTCAAAAATTATAGCCAACCGCATTAAACCAGTACTTTCCAGATCAATCTCCAGCGAACGGATGGCATTTCTAAAAGGCATGTGTATCCAAGATGTTATTGGCACAGCCCACGAAAGTTTTCATAGTATCAAGAAAAAATAATTGAAAGCCCTCGTTCTCAAGTTGAACTTAAGGAAAGCCTTCCATTGTGTCGACTCGGAGTTTCTTAGACTGATCCTTCTAAAAATAGGATTGGGGATCCACATGACTAAATGGATAATGTCTTGTGTTACATCCTCTTCTTTTGTTGTTCTCATCAATGGGGAGGCTACTGATTTTTTCAAAAGTGGCAGGGGTGTCAGGCAAGGATGTCAATTATCCCCCCTAATTTTCATCCTCATGATCGAAGGTCTCAGTAGATTACTAAAGCACATCTTAGAGGAAGGGCATATTACAGGGATTAGGATCTTCAGAGTGACAAAAATCCTTCACCTCTTGTTCGTGGACGATGTCCTCATTATGTCCAAGGCAAGTCTGATCGAATGGAGGGTGATAGACAGTATCATAAAAAAAATTGCAAAGCCTCGGTCCTCTCGGTCAACACCTACAAATCTACAGTTCATTTTGAAGGTGTCTCAGATGTAGAATTGAACTTTTTTAAAACCCTCTTACCTTACAATTTTAGCGACCTCTCTCTCGGGTTCCTCTATCTAGGATATTTCCTTAAGACTGGAACCCATCGCTCAGCTGACTAGGATTAGATGATAGATAAAATCTCAAACAAAATTAAGTCGTGGTACAACAAATATCTATCACTTGGAGGGAGATATATATTGGTAAAAACAGTTTTGGAAGCACAAACTGTACACTGGATGACACTGGAAGCATTACCTCGCTCAGTATTAAATAAAATCAGATCTTTGATGTTCCAGTTTCTATGGAACGGTCAGTCGGACATTCACCGGATGCACCTATGTAGCTGAGAGGTCCTCTCCAGGCCTAAAAAGAATGGTGGGTGGGGCTTTCCTAACCTCATTCATTTCAACTTAGCTCTGAACGCTATTACTCTGTGGAGGGTTTTAACTCAGCCTAGTATTTGGCAGCAGATCCTTCGGGACAAATATTTACATAATGCCACACTGGTCAATTGGATCAAAAGACCCTCACAAGTTAGCAACTCTACTTCGAAGATCTGATCATGTCTCATCCGCGCGCTCCCCTCCATCATTCATTGGCTCAGTTGGTGCCCTCGAACAGGTCAACAAATTAATATCGGTCGTGACAAGGTACTAGGCATTGGAGATTCCTCCTTTCTCACTAAAGATCTTTTAACCCGACTTAAACAGAAATAGATTACTATGCTTGTGCATGCATCATTGTTGAGAGATCCTCATACCTTTGCTGAGGTTTGACGAAGTAGCACGGAACTGGAACTATAGGGTGATCTTGTTAAAGAATGGGAAAATTTCACACAGGCGCTGAGTGGGGCGGGGATTACTCTCTAGGATGATTCCAGGGACGTTTTGATCTGGACTAGTGGAGATGCATCTGGAAGGATGACTGTAAAAAACTTCTATAATGCCATTCTAACCACCCATGGGTTACCGAACTGGATCGGATGGAGGGTCAAAGTTTAGAAATGGAAACTACAACTAAAAATCGTTCTCTTCTTCTGGCTGGCATCAGAAAACAAGATTCTTTCGTGGGACGTCCTGCAGAAAAAAGGATGGAGTGGACCGGGCATATGCATTTTATGCAGAGAATCTGAGGAAGATATTAATCAATTGTTAATTCACTGCAAATTCATCAAGTCTGTCTAGGCGATATGCTCTCATTTCCTTAAATTTCCCTGGTCCTGGCGCGAGGAGACCATTAATGAGTGCATGGACTCGTGGCTTTTATGCAAGGTTGCATCTAAAAAACTACCAATCTTACTGAGTTGGTTTACTTGGAACAAATGCAACAAGGCATTATTTGATGGGAAAACCCCCTTTGGATGGGTTGTGGCATACATGACACTTGGCGCACTTTCAAATATTCCCACAGACAAAAATTCTCAGGCTTTGAGATTGACTCTAGTGATTCGTCTGAATGGATATTCACTGGCATTTTTTTACGGGGCTTCCACTACAGGGGGAATAGGGTGCGGAGTAGGGGGTTCATTAAAATTGATAGAGGGCCCAGTTGTTAGATGGTTATTCAATTGTGGCGAAGGAACAAACACTAAAGTAGAATTAGTGGGCACGTGGGCTTCTCTCACCATTGCAAAGATCCTGGAAATTCAACATGTTCAGATTTTGGGAGACTCCAAAATAGTTATTGAGTGGTTGAATCATAAAGGTAATCTTCAAGCCATCAATATTGAAGGTTGGAAAAGCAGAATTCGGGTTTTGGCATCAACATTTCAAGGTATTAGTTTTCAACACATCTTCAGAGATTACAATGAAGAAGCAGATTTATTATCTAAGCAGGCTATAACAATGACTAGAAGAAGACTCACATACTACTATTGGGATGGAGTGATAGCAGGCCCTTCTCAACATATACAAATTTTCTAAAACTCCTTCCCCATTTCTGATTCTAGACAGTTTGAGCCAATGTTTTGGGACTAGCCCTCTTTTTCACTGGTGATCTTTTACTAAATCTCGACAGGGTTTCATCCATTGTACTCAAGTTTCTTTTCATTGACTCATAAGACAATATTGCTGAGAATATTCTGCTTATTTTGAACTGGGATATGTATCCTCCGATAGAACCAGTTTCCTTTGGTCCTAGCGATGTAAAAATTATATTACTAATATAATGTGCTAATTTTCATCTAGAAAAACTTCATACACATTCCATCGACTTCATACCATTCCAAGATAATCTTATCCATATTGACCAATCTAAACTTGTGTTTAAACTCCAACCGTGGGAGTCAATCTCTGGTTTGGTTGTCATTCAAATCTTTATCCTTTAACAATGTGGATAGTTTTTTTTAACACTTTAGAATACCAATCACTAAAAACACTTAACCAACAATTGTATCTCGTACTTTATTCTTCTTTTAATAACAAAAAACTTCATTTTTAAAAATCTATTAAAAATCATAAAAAATAAAGCTAGATAATTATCAAATGAAATACACCTTCTTTTTAATAAATCTTTGCTCAAATTTAAAAAGTCAAATTCAACCAAAAACACTAAAAAAAATCAATTAAAATAAATGTTGTTCATGAATCAAATTAATGCAAAGATGTCCCAAAATAAATGTTATTCATGAGTCAAATTAATTCAATGATGTCCCAAGCTTTAAAAATACTTAAATTACACAATTTCAATCACTAAATTTTACCAATTTGAATTTTACCAAATTCCAATAAAAAAACATTCAAAATTTCAATTACTAAATTTTACCAATTCCATTATTGCAAAAATGAATTTTACCAATTTCCAACTTAAAAAACCATTCAAAAGAAATATTAATGAAAATGCATTTCATTAACGTTCTATCCTACTTCAAAAGGTCTCCAACCTCATCCTTAATGTGTATACTTAATTTAAATTAATAAACTTAATTTGAAATAATTCAATGTTAATGCTAAATATTATTATAATTTAAATTAATAAACTTAATTTGAAATAATCCACTGTTAATGTTAAATATTATTATAATGTTAATATAGGGAAAATGACAATCATGTAATAATATTTTTTAAAAATATTCAAAGAGGTATAGGGAAAATGGCAACCATGTGACAACGGTATTTTTTAATAATATTCAAGGAGGTTTACACTCCTAAATTTAATTAATCTTTTAATGGTGTAAACTTTT
>JZKD02S0274311.1:199022-236246 GCA_000966675.3 Picea glauca
ATTTGGATGCAACACTTGAAACAAGAAATGGGTTATGGTTGCTCTTGACATGAACCCACTATACGTCTTGTTTGTTTTGCTACTCTCATGTGTTGTTATCTCTCCTTGGACAACTCGTTTCACTTGGAATGGAGATGCAAGAGTCTCTTTATCTTCTTCAATCTTCACTCTCCACACCCTTCTCTTGGTTGTACAATTTCTAGGGTGAAGCTTTGGATGAAGTCGCCAACACTGTTCTTCCAGTGACTACTCAAATTGTAGTGGTGGAAAAAGTTCTTGTTACTACTACAAGAATTTATTGAAATATGTCTCCTCTCCATGTGCCTTTGTGTTTGTTGTTGAATTGGAGAAGCCTTCTTGTCATTCCTCCTTTCGAAGCAATCTGGCCTGTGGCATGTGGCTTGCTTCTCCTAGAAAGATGCCTCAAGATGGCCTTTCTTTCCAAAATGTGAGCCTGTCTCTGCATACCAACAATTTTTTATGGTATGGTCTCTCTTCTTTCAGCAATGATAAACAATAAATGTCTCGTTTGACATAGACCCCCTAGTCTTTTTCTTCTTCTTGCTCTCATTGATTGATTTGCTACTTTCTCTAAGTGCAGGTGTAGGCTAAGTTTGTGAAATCTCATCATTGTTGTCCTCCTTCAATATACTACAAGAAGTATGAGGTGGTAGTGGGTTTCCACCTTCACTTATCATTGCTTCTCCTTCTCCTAATGAGAATACCAACTATGGCATGTCCATTTCCTTCATGAAAATGGTCTTCATGGTGATGGAATTTTCACTTCTGCCATCAAAGCCTGGCCCTTCATGCTTGGCTCTTGGCATAGCTACAATGGGGCTCAATATGCCTTGTCTCCTCTTGTCTATCCTTTGTCAATCATAGCCCATTTTCCTTAATAGCTTGGAACCAATTCCTCTGGTATGATTCTCAAATTCACCAAGCTTCTCTTGAGGAATGCATATGGAAGATGAGCTTACCGAAATGGTCTCGATCATGGTGATGGTTGAGGTAGTGGAAATGGATTTTGGCCTGTCTTTCTGGTTCTCCTAGACAAATGCTTGGAGCTTCTCCAAGGGCTCCTCCTTCTCTACTAACTCCTGAGGCAATTGGGCCAACATCTGAGTGAGCCTATCTTCTTTCCAGATATCCAATCGGGTGACCTTCTCACCAAGGTGTAGAAGTTATGCTTGGTGCTTGTCCCAATATATCATGACCACTGTGAGGGTGTCCTGGCATTCTTCATACTTCTTCTTGAACAATGTCAACAATTTGGTAGAGCTCTCCATGTGCTTTTCCATCTCTACCATCCTCTTGTTGAACATCTGAACCTACTCTTTCAAGCTCTCGTTCTCTTCTCGAAGTTGAGCATTGCTAGCCCATAGTTCTTCCAACTGGTCTCTATTTTCTTTACCCATGTTGAGGTCTGCAATGGTATCTTCAAAGTTCTATCAACTTTCACAATCAAGGATGCAACTACTCTGATACCATATGATCCATAAATGAGGTACTTATAGCCCACTTGTTTCACTAACATAGATTCTTTGTAGAATTAATGTTCTTATCTCTATATTATCTATGTCTCTAAGTTTTTGCATAGATTTCTCTGGCCTCTGGAGGCTACCAAGCCTCTATCCTCTGTCCTGCACAAGGACCTTTCTTCCTTTCATGATGAGAAAGGTCTTCACTTAATGTAGCATGCACCCATCAAATATATAGCAATGGTAATGACAATTCAGGCTAATAAACATCAAATCTCTACAACACTCTATCACTAAGAACTTAGTATATCCTATTGTCCAATATGCCACTTAGGTCTATGAGTTTTGGCTTCATGGCTTAATACAATTCTCAGTGCAACTACTCTTTGGTTTCTGGGTTGATTAATTGGCTCATGCTTTTAGTTTGTAAAATAAATAATGATGGCATATTAAGATGCATTAGTATCCTACATAAGACGGCCTAATTTCCCATTGCTTGGAATTCTTTAGTCTTTGATTTCACCCATTGAATGAGAAATCCTAGTCATAATAAACAATTATTTTATCTACACATGAGCTAGGCAACCAATAACTATTGTAGCAATTAAAACCCTTTTATGAGTGAAAGATCCTAAAACTTATCCCACACACAAAATGAGTTAATCTTTCACGAATCAATGATCCATGTGGCGGAGCTATCCATTAACAACTCAGTCGCCTAGTCATTCAACACACAAGTCATTCATTGTCCACTCATTATATGCCTCTTAACTACCGCATCATTCAAACCACAACAATTATGCTTAAGAAACCAATCTCCTGCACATAACAATACTAAACTAGCTCACATTGATTCTAACGCCCAATCTTTCAATGAGGTGTGGGCATTAGAGAATATCTATCGACAATTCTGGTGGATTCTCAAGGACTAGGTTTAGACTGTGAGCAAGAGAAGGTTGGAGTATGAATACGTAACTCACCAAGGGATGAAAAGTGGAATGCCCAGGCATCAGCAAAACATTCCTTAGACACCATGGAGCTAAGGTTCGTGTGTAGGAATGTCTAGATAAAAAGAGCATTGCTTTGGGTGCGCTCAAAAGGTAGGGTTAGAAAATATGCATTGCTACCAACAAGTAAAACAAATTGTGGTCTCTCCAATTGCTAGGGTTTGGGTGTAGGGACATTGAGCAACCAAAGGATGAGTCGTGGGATTTATTGGATAGAAAAACCAAGTCATGGGTGGTGTGGAAAAGTAAGTTGAGGTCGTCTGTAGTGCTAGACAAAAAGAAGAAGTCGAGAGAAATGTTGGGAATAAAAACACAAATTTGTGGGATGTCCAACAGTCAAGGAATGTCTCGGCAGAGGAGAAAACAACCAAGTACTGATTAGATACATCCAGTACTAGAATAAGTTGATTCTCTAATGGTTTCACACACCCAACAAAGGAAACAGTGCGTGGGCACTTCAATACAACATCCAGACAATAAAATTTGCCTCCCATAGAGAGAGTGAGAGAGAGAACGACGTGCAGGAGAGAGAAAAATGGATTTAGCAAGTTCTTCAATTACTCTAGAAGGAGGATCATGGATTTCCCCTCGCCGAGCTTACTCAACAGTGGATATTAGCTAGTTGTTGAAATAGATATCACCATTAAACCAATAGTCTTTATAAATACCTCTCACATGGTAATAAAAGAATATGCAATAATTAACTCCTCATCCACTCACATAAGATACAGAGCTGCCATTAAAGAATAACCAACAAGTTATAATAAAACACAGTGGCAAGTTAAACCAGTAAATTACTCAGCACGCAAAGGAAAACACAACACATTGAGGCATGAATTTTACCCTGGAACCCAAATGGGAAAACCAATTTCGAATGGGTCTCAGTATTCTCCTTTCGACAAGCTCTGGTACAATGTGATGTGTTCCTCTCCTTCTTGACCGAAAAGACCATTTGAGAATGAGATTGAGGGAAGAAATAGAGAGAGCTAGGGGGTAAGGGAAGGCCGACAACCATGGCTCTTCACTTATCATTCCTCAACCTTCTCTCATATTTGTTTTCTTATCATTTAATTACTTTTTTTAACATTTCTCTCACATTTTTGTTTGTCTTATTCAACTTACATCTGCATTGTTTTACATAACTTGCATAGCCTTAGTTAAGTGTCATGATGTCTTGCGGGTTCTAAGTCTTATCCATTCTTGGTTCAGATCCATTTCATATCAATATTGAGACCACATGTCACCTACTTTAGGGCTGCATGACTACTTGTTTGTGATGGAATATATTTGAAACACCTAGTAATTCATCTTGTTTAACAAAAATTTTTGGAAAGTTGCTTTGCTAAGTGATTATGATTTTAATGATGCATTTCACTTTAAAGGAATTTGACATTGCACTACAATTTTACTGTATATATTTCGTGAAATTATCTTCAATAACAATGTTTTTTTTATATCTTACTATTAAAATATATTATTACAATAAAATTAACATTACTATTTAAAATGCAAAGAATTCTCCAACATCATATATAAATACTTATTTAAAATAAAATTTAATTTAACTTCCAATTAAACATTTTTTAAAATTAAAAATAAAAATAAAAAATAGCAGCCTATTACCGTCCCCTTACTAAGTTGCCCATATCCGCATGTATCTTGGAAGACTTTGATTCATGATCATTCCCACTTAATTTTAAGGTATTTATATCCCTCTTTTTTTTCGACCACAATCCTATAGATGTGATTATCCTAACCACCTTTATGAGGATTTGACATGACCATGATGTCTCTACAAACATGCTTCACTTTCTAACCACGAAGTTAAGTTTCACTCCTCTTTGTCTTTCATGTAGGTAACAAGAAGGTTCGATCTCGTTTGATTGCCACAACCATACAAATTCCGAGTGGAACCCACATGAACCCACCATATAAGTAAATTCATTTCCCATTATTTTCACCGACAATTAACTTTAAACATTCGAGAGGACTAACGAAGTTATACTCGTTATTGTGTTATCGTAACATGACAAAGTTTATGAAAGTTCTTTACATTTTATTTAATTGCATTTTTCATACGGAAAAATTATTTAAACATAGAAAAATTATTTAAACACGAACAATCATATATTTATTGCATTCTTTCGTATAAAACAAATATTTAAACACGAACAACCAAACCATATAACAAGTATATATTGTATATTTATCAATACGGAGGCTGACTTTCTTTCAAAGAAATCATTAAGAAGCAGGAAGAACAAGTATATATTGTATATTTATAGTGAATTTAATATGGAGGCTGACTTTATTTTATTTTAAAAGAAATCATTAAGGAGTATGAAGGGAAAATAATATTTAATAAGTAAAGGGAAAATAATATATAATAAGTGGTTGACCAACACTTTTTCTTAAGCTTTTTTTTAGAATACTTCTTCTTAAGTTTTTTTTTTAGAATACCAAAGAAGTATTAGGACCATTTGTGAGTTGTTTTTGACATTTCCATTAGAGATGGAGTCTCTTATTTTTGTATAAATACTTTTAAGTTCGTTCAGGATGGATGGAAGCGACTCTGTAGTAACTTTTATGTAATGGCTGATCTCAATTTAGCGTGTCTAATGTTTTTTTAAAGGAGCCAAAAGAGTGGATTTTTCTTTTTTTTTAAGGAAAAGTATGTATGTTTGGTATCCATATAATATTAAATAAAATATAATGAGAAATTTTTTATTGAAAAAATAATATATTGTAATTTTTTATATAAAAAAAATATTTAAACACCAATAAGCATTTAACAAGTATATAGGGAAAGTGAAACTCTAAAGTTCAAAAAAGTTAGTGCCATAACCAGTGTACCATGAAATAGAAGGAGGAATGTTCACTTTTTTCTTGCAAGTTTGTGTTATTCCAAATGGAGCTTGTGTATAGAGAGTTTTTTGAACGGTCCTGGAACCTGCAACTGGGCGGGAATCACCATGGTTCATCCATGGAGGTCTAGCCACTACTGACGAGGTGACTATGTCTTAGAAGGCAATCTTGCTATGAACATTGCTTAAGATGCTTGTTACTGGAGTCATAGATCCGACCTTCCTATTTTCTGGAACCTGTTTTCCTATTTCTCGGCTTTGTTTACTGCCTATGTCAGTCCTTTGTCCTATTCTTTGCAACTACCGTCGAGGCATTTCAATAACATTGAAGGCAATCAGGCGTTGAACTAATTTCTCTGATGGAGTTGGTTTTTTATATTGCCTCCTTATTTTTGGAACCTGTTATACTTTCGTCAGCTCTTTGTCTTAAGTTATTGATTTAATCTTTTTGTCTTACTCCTTTTGGTAACTGAACCGAGTCTGGGGAGACTTCCTAGAGTCACTCATTATCCCCTTGGTTTCCACGACTCAGTGATCGGTTTTGTTTAATATTATCGGTTTTATTGTTGATCATTGGACTTTGTATCCTCTCCCTGACCTTTTGCCAGTCTTTGACTAGCGTTTCTCTATTATTATACTCCTTCTTAGTTGTTATTGGCACTACGGGCTTGGAAGCGACTATTGAACCTCTTCAAGATGTCACTTCTCTTATGAATCCCTTAGACGAGGCAGAGTGGCATAGGGAAGGACTTTTCAAACAAGCAGACTCTGTTATTGTTTATTCTACTCTTCATACTCGACTGAACTTTAACCTCCCTCTTTTCACCGGCAGTGACACTCCTTCACTGTCTACTGCTCTTGGATCCTTTACGAAACCTTATTTTCCTCCTACTAGTGATTTTGGGGGAGGAGCCTAGGTTGCCCCTTGTCTTCAGCAGCCTCCTCCTCTTCATTCGGATTTGCTTCCTCGTAGAGGTGACAAAGTGGAAGCAACATCTGGCAAAACCAGGAGCTTTCAGGTCAAATTAAATTAGTCGAGGGTAAGAAAGAGGNATTTGGATGCAACACTTGAAACAAGAAATGGGTTATGGTTGCTCTTGACATGAACCCACTATACGTCTTGTTTGTTTTGCTACTCTCATGTGTTGTTATCTCTCCTTGGACAACTATTTTCACTTGGAATGGAGATGCAAGAGTCTCTTTATCTTCTTCAATCTTCACTCTCCACGCCCTTCTCTTGGTTGTGCAGTTTCTAGGGTGAAGCTTTGAATGAAGTCGCCAACACTGTGCTTCCAGTGACTACTCAAATTGTAGCGGTGGAAAAAGTTATTGTTACTACTACAAGAATTTATTGAAATATGCCTCCTCTCCATGTGCCTTTGTGTTTGTTGTTGAATTAGAGAAGCCTTCTTGTCATTCCTCCTTTCGAAGCAATCTGGCCTGTGGCATGTGGCTTGCTTCTCCTAGAAAGATGCCTCAAGATGGCCTTTCTTTCCAAAATGTGAGCATGTCTCTACATACCAACAATTTTGTATGGTATGGTCTCTCTTCTTTCAGCAATGATAAACAAGAAATGTCTCGTTTGACATAGACCCCCTAGTCTTTTTCTTCTTCTTACGGTCACTAATTGATTTGCTACTTTCTCTAAGTGCAGGTGTAGGCTAAGTTTGTGAAATCTCCTCATTGTTGTCCTCCTTCAATATACTACAAGAAGTATGAGGTGTTAGTGGGTTGCCACCTTCACTTATCGTTTCTTCTCCTTCTCCTAATGAGAATACCAACTATGGCATGTCCATTTCCTTCATGAAAATGGTCTTCATGGTGATGGAATTTTCACTTCTGCCATCAAAGCCTATCCCTTCATGCTTGGCTCTTGGCATAGCTACAATGGGGCTCAATATGCCTTGTCTCCTCTTGCCTATCCTTTGTCAATCATAGCCCATTTTCCTTAATAGCTTGGAACCAATTCCTCTAGTATGATTCTCAAATTCACCAATCTTCTCTTGAGGAATGCATATGGAAGATGAGCTTACCGAAATGGTCTCAATCATGGTGATGGTTGAGGTAGTGGAAATGGATTTTGGCCTGTCTTTCTGGTTCTCCTAAACAGATGCTTGGAGCTTCTCCAAGGCCTCCTCCTTCTCTACTAACTCCTGAGGCAATTGGGCCAACATCTATGTGAGCCTATCTTCTTTCCAGATATCCAATCGGGTGACCTTCTCACCAAGGTGTAGAAGTTATGCTCAGTGCTTGTCCCAATATATCATGACCACTGTGAGGGTGTCCTAGCATTCTTCATACTTCTTCTTGAACAATGTCAACAATTTGGTAGAGCTCTCCATGTGCTTTTCCATCTCTACCATCCTTTGTTTGAACATCTGAACCTACTCTTTCAATCTCTCGTTCTCTTCTCGAAGTTGAGCATTGCTAGCCCATAGTTCTTCCAACTGGTCTCTATTTTCTTTACCCATGTTGAGGTCTGCAATGGTCTCGTCAAAGTCCTATCAACTTTCACGGTCAAGGATGCAACTGCTCTGATACCATATGATCCATAAATGAGGTACTTATAGCCCACTTGTTTCACTAACACGGATACTTTGCAGAATTAATGTTCTTATCTCTATATTATCTATGTCTCTAAGTTTTTGCATAGATTTCTCTGGCCTCTGGAGGCTACCAAGCCTCTATCCTTTGTCCTGCACAAGGACCTTTCTTCCTTTCATGATGAGAAAGGTCTTCACTTAATGTAGTATGCACCCATCAAATATATAGCAATGGTAATGACAATTCATACTAATAAACATCAAATCTCTGCAACACTCTATCACTAAGAACTTAGTATATCCTATTGTCCAATATGCTACTTAGGTCTCTGAGTTTTGGCTTCATGGCTTAATACAATTCTCAGTGCAACTACTCTTTGGTTTCTGGGTTGATTAATTGGCTCATGCTTTTAGTTTGTAAAATAAATAATGATGGCATATTAAGATGCATTAGTATCCTACATAAGACGGCCTAATTTCCCATTGCTTGGAATTCTTTAGTCTTTGATTTCACCCATTGAATGAGAAATCCTAGTCATAATAAACAATTATTTTATCTACACATGAGCTAGGCAACCAATAACTATTGTAGCAATTAAAACCCTTTTATGAGTGAAAGATCCTAAAACTTATCCCACACACAAAATGAGTTAATCTTTCACGAATCAATGATCCATGTGGCGGAGCTATCCATTAACAACTCAGTCGCCTAGTCATTCAACACACAAGTCATTCATTGTCCACTCATTATATGCCTCTTAACTACCGCATCATTCAAACCACAACAATTATGCTTAAGAAACCAATCTCCTGCACATAACAATACTAAACTAGCTCACATTGATTCTAACGCCCAATCTTTCAATGAGGTGTGGGCATTAGAGAATATCTATCGACAATTCTGGTGGATTCTCAAGGACTAGGTTTAGACTGTGAGCAAGAGAAGGTTGGAGTATGAATACGTAACTCACCAAGGGATGAAAAGTGGAATGCCCAGGCATCAGCAAAACATTCCTTAGACACCATGGAGCTAAGGTTCGTGTGTAGGAATGTCTAGATAAAAAGAGCATTGCTTTGGGTGCGCTCAAAAGGTAGGGTTAGAAAATATGCATTGCTACCAACAAGTAAAACAAATTGTGGTCTCTCCAATTGCTAGGGTTTGGGTGTAGGGACATTGAGCAACCAAAGGATGAGTCGTGGGATTTATTGGATAGAAAAACCAAGTCATGGGTGGTGTGGAAAAGTAAGTTGAGGTCGTCTGTAGTGCTAGACAAAAAGAAGAAGTCGAGAGAAATGTTGGGAATAAAAACACAAATTTGTGGGATGTCCAACAGTCAAGGAATGTCTCGGCAGAGGAGAAAACAACCAAGTACTGATTAGATACATCCAGTACTAGAATAAGTTGATTCTCTAATGGTTTCACACACCCAACAAAGGAAACAGTGCGTGGGCACTTCAATACAACATCCAGACAATAAAATTTGCCTCCCATAGAGAGAGTGAGAGAGAGAACGACGTGCAGGAGAGAGAAAAATGGATTTAGCAAGTTCTTCAATTACTCTAGAAGGAGGATCATGGATTTCCCCTCGCCGAGCTTACTCAACAGTGGATATTAGCTAGTTGTTGAAATAGATATCACCATTAAACCAATAGTCTTTATAAATACCTCTCACATGGTAATAAAAGAATATGCAATAATTAACTCCTCATCCACTCACATAAGATACAGAGCTGCCATTAAAGAATAACCAACAAGTTATAATAAAACACAGTGGCAAGTTAAACCAGTAAATTACTCAGCACGCAAAGGAAAACACAACACATTGAGGCATGAATTTTACCCTGGAACCCAAATGGGAAAACCAATTTCGAATGGGTCTCAGTATTCTCCTTTCGACAAGCTCTGGTACAATGTGATGTGTTCCTCTCCTTCTTGACCGAAAAGACCATTTGAGAATGAGATTGAGGGAAGAAATAGAGAGAGCTAGGGGGTAAGGGAAGGCCGACAACCATGGCTCTTCACTTATCATTCCTCAACCTTCTCTCATATTTGTTTTCTTATCATTTAATTACTTTTTTTAACATTTCTCTCACATTTTTGTTTGTCTTATTCAACTTACATCTGCATTGTTTTACATAACTTGCATAGCCTTAGTTAAGTGTCATGATGTCTTGCGGGTTCTAAGTCTTATCCATTCTTGGTTCAGATCCATTTCATATCAATATTGAGACCACATGTCACCTACTTTAGGGCTGCATGACTACTTGTTTGTGATGGAATATATTTGAAACACCTAGTAATTCATCTTGTTTAACAAAAATTTTTGGAAAGTTGCTTTGCTAAGTGATTATGATTTTAATGATGCATTTCACTTTAAAGGAATTTGACATTGCACTACAATTTTACTGTATATATTTCGTGAAATTATCTTCAATAACAATGTTTTTTTTATATCTTACTATTAAAATATATTATTACAATAAAATTAACATTACTATTTAAAATGCAAAGAATTCTCCAACATCATATATAAATACTTATTTAAAATAAAATTTAATTTAACTTCCAATTAAACATTTTTTAAAATTAAAAATAAAAATAAAAAATAGCAGCCTATTACCGTCCCCTTACTAAGTTGCCCATATCCGCATGTATCTTGGAAGACTTTGATTCATGATCATTCCCACTTAATTTTAAGGTATTTATATCCCTCTTTTTTTTCGACCACAATCCTATAGATGTGATTATCCTAACCACCTTTATGAGGATTTGACATGACCATGATGTCTCTACAAACATGCTTCACTTTCTAACCACGAAGTTAAGTTTCACTCCTCTTTGTCTTTCATGTAGGTAACAAGAAGGTTCGATCTCGTTTGATTGCCACAACCATACAAATTCCGAGTGGAACCCACATGAACCCACCATATAAGTAAATTCATTTCCCATTATTTTCACCGACAATTAACTTTAAACATTCGAGAGGACTAACGAAGTTATACTCGTTATTGTGTTATCGTAACATGACAAAGTTTATGAAAGTTCTTTACATTTTATTTAATTGCATTTTTCATACGGAAAAATTATTTAAACATAGAAAAATTATTTAAACACGAACAATCATATATTTATTGCATTCTTTCGTATAAAACAAATATTTAAACACGAACAACCAAACCATATAACAAGTATATATTGTATATTTATCAATACGGAGGCTGACTTTCTTTCAAAGAAATCATTAAGAAGCAGGAAGAACAAGTATATATTGTATATTTATAGTGAATTTAATATGGAGGCTGACTTTATTTTATTTTAAAAGAAATCATTAAGGAGTATGAAGGGAAAATAATATTTAATAAGTAAAGGGAAAATAATATATAATAAGTGGTTGACCAACACTTTTTCTTAAGCTTTTTTTTAGAATACTTCTTCTTAAGTTTTTTTTTTAGAATACCAAAGAAGTATTAGGACCATTTGTGAGTTGTTTTTGACATTTCCATTAGAGATGGAGTCTCTTATTTTTGTATAAATACTTTTAAGTTCGTTCAGGATGGATGGAAGCGACTCTGTAGTAACTTTTATGTAATGGCTGATCTCAATTTAGCGTGTCTAATGTTTTTTTAAAGGAGCCAAAAGAGTGGATTTTTCTTTTTTTTTAAGGAAAAGTATGTATGTTTGGTATCCATATAATATTAAATAAAATATAATGAGAAATTTTTTATTGAAAAAATAATATATTGTAATTTTTTATATAAAAAAAATATTTAAACACCAATAAGCATTTAACAAGTATATAGGGAAAGTGAAACTCTAAAGTTCAAAAAAGTTAGTGCCATAACCAGTGTACCATGAAATAGAAGGAGGAATGTTCACTTTTTTCTTGCAAGTTTGTGTTATTCCAAATGGAGCTTGTGTATAGAGAGTTTTTTGAACGGTCCTGGAACCTGCAACTGGGCGGGAATCACCATGGTTCATCCATGGAGGTCTAGCCACTACTGACGAGGTGACTATGTCTTAGAAGGCAATCTTGCTATGAACATTGCTTAAGATGCTTGTTACTGGAGTCATAGATCCGACCTTCCTATTTTCTGGAACCTGTTTTCCTATTTCTCGGCTTTGTTTACTGCCTATGTCAGTCCTTTGTCCTATTCTTTGCAACTACCGTCGAGGCATTTCAATAACATTGAAGGCAATCAGGCGTTGAACTAATTTCTCTGATGGAGTTGGTTTTTTATATTGCCTCCTTATTTTTGGAACCTGTTATACTTTCGTCAGCTCTTTGTCTTAAGTTATTGATTTAATCTTTTTGTCTTACTCCTTTTGGTAACTGAACCGAGTCTGGGGAGACTTCCTAGAGTCACTCATTATCCCCTTGGTTTCCACGACTCAGTGATCGGTTTTGTTTAATATTATCGGTTTTATTGTTGATCATTGGACTTTGTATCCTCTCCCTGACCTTTTGCCAGTCTTTGACTAGCGTTTCTCTATTATTATACTCCTTCTTAGTTGTTATTGGCACTACGGGCTTGGAAGCGACTATTGAACCTCTTCAAGATGTCACTTCTCTTATGAATCCCTTAGACGAGGCAGAGTGGCATAGGGAAGGACTTTTCAAACAAGCAGACTCTGTTATTGTTTATTCTACTCTTCATACTCGACTGAACTTTAACCTCCCTCTTTTCACCGGCAGTGACACTCCTTCACTGTCTACTGCTCTTGGATCCTTTACGAAACCTTATTTTCCTCCTACTAGTGATTTTGGGGGAGGAGCCTAGGTTGCCCCTTGTCTTCAGCAGCCTCCTCCTCTTCATTCGGATTTGCTTCCTCGTAGAGGTGACAAAGTGGAAGCAACATCTGGCAAAACCAGGAGCTTTCAGGTCAAATTAAATTAGTCGAGGGTAAGAAAGAGGATGTGGAGACCAAACAAGAAAGTTTGGAGGATGGTAATAGGGGATAATGTGGGCCTCGAAGAAACTTGCAGTCTGTCTTTATGTGGTTTGGTTGGTCGCCTCTCTTACTCTTATTTAGCGGATAGACCAGTATCGGACTGGGTGTTATAGCACTGGGTTCCTATTCTTGGATATGCATCGGAGATGCTCTATCTTACTAAAGGTTGGATGGACTTCATCTTCCATTCTCTAGAGGATGCCTCTCTTCTACTGAATAGATTTTGGATGCTGGAAAGGAGCAGTTTAATGTTAAAGCGTTGGAGAGTGGCTTTTGACCCAGTAACTGAACATTTCCAACTCAAGCATCTATGGGTCCTCCTGCCTGGACTTCCTATTCATTTCTAGAACGGGGGTGTTATGAAGGTTATAGGAAATGCATTGGGGAGGTTCATCTCATTGGACAACTCTTCCCTACAAAACTCATCGAGGAAAATGGGAAGAATTCTAGTGGAAGTAGATATTCATGAGGGCCTCCCGGAAATACTGGATATTGAATGGCATGGGAGTCACATCAAACAGAGATTAGACTACTAAGGTATCCCCTTCAGATGCAGCATTTGTCATTCTACTGGTCATCTCATAAAGGACTGCAGTGGCATTTTTGGTGAGGAAAAATCAGAAGATACCTTGTTACAGGAAGACCGTCCAGATTATATGATGGAAGTGGACTCATTGGATGAGATTCCTTTCCAATGCTCAAGTGCGACAGGACCTCTTTCGGAGTCCTTGGACTCCTTGTCGGGTAAGTTAAGTCTTTTCTGCCCTACTCTCTATTATTCTTTATCCCTGTGTGAAAAGGAAGCTTTGGATAACTCAAGGTGGTTGTCTCATGCTACCTCGGTTATCAAAGGGACTATTGTGGGGGATCTCGAACCCTTCGGTACTTATAGGACGCCTTTGGCACCTGTTTTTGATGTGGGTAGGCCTGCCGATCTCACTACTGCTCCTATTATTTACTCCTTTATTGCCTTACATTCCAGCAACCCTCCTCACTCTATCCAACTTTCTGATCATCCTGTGAGTAGGCCGAGGGACCCTGCACCTTCTCACTCCCTTCCTCTTACTAATTTTATGGAGCCCCACATAGAACCTAGTGGTAGAGAGCCCAAGAAGGATGAGAATGCACTCAGTACAGTTCTTGACTCACTGATCCCCTTTCTTAAAGATAACAAAGAAGCATCCAAACTTATGATATTCCTGGGGAAGAAGACACTTGCTCCCGAGGGATCTTCGGAGGCTTCTAGCTCAAAGACCATTCTGGCAAAGGGAGTGAAATATTTTGTTTGGTCGAGGGGTATTGGACTTGAACTATCCCCTCTAAAAATGTGAAGTGGACGGAAAAAACTATCACAAGCTACTGAAAAGACCTGAGAGATTGACTCTTCCACCCTTGATAATGGGTCTCTTAGAGCAATGAAAGCCCTGGCAAGGTCAAAGTAATTTTATTGCTCTCCCTGGATGTTAGAGGTATTGGAGGCACCCTCAAAGTTGCTTCCTTCCACCGCCTCATGGATCACACCCGACCTGAGATTATTCTTCTTGAAGAAACCTTGGTCTCTGCTCAGAAAGCAAGGGACTTTTTGTATATATTTTAATCGTCTTGGGTTGTGTGTTTCGTCAACTCTGTGGGTAATTCTAGGGGCCTGCTAATCGCTTGGGATCCTAACTTGTTTGAGTTGATTCCTTATCTTACGGTCGATGGCATACTTGTTACTGGTAGAAGCTTACTTCATAATCGAGAATTATCTTTACTTAATGTCTATGGCCCATGCTCGGCTAGGAAAACTTATTGGAATACACTAGAAAACAAGGGTATTCTTTCCATAAAGAACTTGATCCTGGTTGGGGACTTTAACCTCATCCTTTCATCTGTTGAGACGTGGGGAGGTACCCATGTTAGAATTGATGAATATTACAGAGAACTGTTCTTTTCCAAAAATCTAGTTGATATTAAACCATCAAAACTGGTACCTACCTGGAGGAATGGCCACAGTGGACAAGAAGCAATATCAAGGCATCTTGACAGGGTTTTGGTCTCAGGGGATCTATTAAATGAAATTGGCTTTCACGGGTCCTGGGTTGAATATCCGTTCTTCTCCGACCACGCACCAATTTTTTTGTAGCTGGAATTGTCATCGGAATTCAAACTTTACCCATTAAAGTTCAATGCTCATTGGCTCGAAGATTTGTATTTTTAAAAAAATGTTATTAAGGTGTGGCATGATTCGGTATTTCTTTCTGAAGGGAATGCTCAAAGACGATTGATCTGGAAACTTCAAGTATTAAAAAGACTTACTAAACGTTGGCATGCAAAGAAGATGAAATTTAACAAATCAAAGATGATTAAGTTACAAGCAGATATTAAAGAGCTCATAAATATTCTGGCAGGAGACCCGACTAATCAAGGAGCAGAGACATCGCTTCGGCATTTGGAAATAGATAGAAATAACATTTTAAGACAAGAGGAAGATCGGTGGCGACTTCAGAGCAGAGCATTGTGGTTGGTTAGTGGAGACAACAACACTTCTTTTTTCCATAATTTTGCCAATCACAATAGGGTCAGAAAACATATTTGGGAGATCAAAGGAGACAACGGTGAACTTGTCAATAATACTGATGCATTAAAAACAGAAGCAGTCCACCATTTTAAAACTTTTTATAAAGCATTGACTTGCTAAAATGTAGAGGAACATTGTAAATTGATTGATCATTACCCTGAGATGATCGAAGATGTAGAGGCAAGGTTATTATACAGACCGGTTACTATGGATGAGCTAAAATCAGTTCTATTTCACTTCAAAAAGGAAAAGAGCCCGAGTTCGGACAGTTGGACAGACGAGTTCTTCATATATTTTTTTGATTTGGTTAGGCAGGATCTCTTAGCGATGGTGGAAGATACGAGAAGATTAGGCTCTATTATGGGAGGCCTAAATTCCACTTTTCTGACACTAATTCCTAAGGCGAACAAACCATCAGCCTTTGATGATTTTCACCCCATATCACTGTGCAACTTATGCTACAAGGTTATTTCAAAAATTATAGCCAACCGCATTAAACCAGTACTTTCCAGATCAATCTCCAGTGAACAGATGGTGTTTCTAAAAGGCATGTGTATCCAAGATGCTATTGGCACAGCCCACGAAAGTATTCATAGTATCAAGAAAAAATAATTGAAATCCCTCGCTCTCAAGTTGAACTTAAGGAAAGCCTTCGATTGTGTTGACTGGGAGTTTCTTAAACTGATCCTTCTAAAAATAGGATTGGGGATCCACATGACTAAATGGATAATGTCTTGTGTTACATCCTCTTCTTTTGTTGTTCTCATCAATGGGGAGGCTACTGATTTTTTCAGAAGTGGCAGGGGTGTCAGGCAAGGATGTCAATTATCCCCCCTACTTTTCATCCTCGTGATGGAAGGTCTCAGTAGATTACTAAAGCACATCTTAGAGGAAGGGCATATTACAGGGATTAGGATCTCCAGAGTGACAAAAATCCTTCACCTCTTGTTCGTGGACAATGTCCTCATTCTATCCAAGGCAAGTCTGATCAAATGGAGGGTGATAGACAGTATCATAAAAAAATTTGCAAAGCCTTGGTCCTCTCGGTCAACACCTACAAATCTACAGTTCATTTTGAAGGTGTCTCGGATGTAGAATTGAACTTTTTTAAAACCCTCTTGCCTTACAATTTTAGCGACCTCTCTCTCGGGTTCCCCTATCTGGGATATTTTCTTAAGACTAGAACCCATCGCTCAGCTGACTGGGATTAGATGATAGATAAAATCTCAAACAAAATTAAGTCATGGTACAACAGATATCTATCACTTGGAGGGAGATATATATTGGTAAATATTGTTTTGGAAGCACAAATTGTACACTGAATGACACTGGAAGCATTACCTCGCTCGGTATTAAATAAAATCAGATCTTTGATGTTCCAGTTTCTATGGAACGGTCAGTCGGACATTCACCGGATGCACCTATGTAGTTGGGAGGTCCTCTCCAGGCCTAAAAAGAATGGTGGGTGGGGCTTTCGTAACCTCATTCATTTCAACTTAGCTATGAATGCTATTACTCTGTGGAGGGTTTTAACTCAGCCTAGTATTTGGCAGCAGATCCTTCGGGACAAATATTTACATAATGCCACACTGGTCAATTGGATTAAAAGACCCTCACAAGTTAGCAACTATGCTTCGAAGATCTGATCATGTCTCATCCGTGTGCTCCCCTCCATCATTCATTGGCTCAGTTGGTGCCCTCAAACAAGTCAGCAAATTAATATCGGTCGTGACAAGGTATTAGGCATTGGAGATTTCTCCTTTCTCACTGAAGATCTTTTAACCCGACTTAAACAGAAATAGATTACTACGCTTTTTCATGCATAATTGTTGAGAGATCCTCATACCTTTGCCGAGGTTTGGCGAAGCAGCACGGAACTGGAACTATAGGGTGATCTTGTTAAAGAATGGGAAAATTTCACATAGACGCTGAGTGGGGCAGGGATTACTCTCTAGGATGATTCCAGGGACGTTTTGATCTGGACCAGTGGAGATGCATCTGGAAGGATGACTGTAAAAAACTTTTATAACGCCATTCTAACCACCCATGGGTTACCGAACTGGATTGGATGGAGGGTCAAAGTTTGGAAATGGAAACTACAACTAAAAATCGTTCTCTTCTTCTGGCTGGCATCAGAAAACAAGATTCTTTCATGGGAAGTCCTGCAGAAAAAAGGATGGAGTGGACCGGGCATATGCATTTTATGCAGAGAATCTGAGGAAGATATTAATCATTTGTTCATTCACTGCAAATTCATCAAGCCTGTCTAGGCGATATGCTCTCATTTCCTTAAATTTTCCTGTTCCTAGCGCGAGGAGACCATCAATGAGTGCATGGACTCGTGGCTTTTATGCAAGGTTGCATCTAAAAAACTACCAATCTTACTGAGCTGGTTTACTTGGAACGAATGCAACAAGGCATTATTTGATGGGAAAACCCCCTTTGGATGGGTTGTGGCGTACATGACACTTGGCGCACTTTCAAATATTCCCATAGACAAAAATTCTCAGGTTTTGAGATTGAGTCCAGTTATTCGTCTGAATGGATATTCACTAGAATTTTTTTACGGGGCTTCCACTGCAGGGGGAATAGGGTGCGGGGCAGGGGGTTCATTAAAATTGATAGAGGGCCCAGTTGTTAGATGGTTATTCAATTGTGGCGAAGGAACAAACACTAAAGCAGAATTAGTGGGCACGTGGGCTTCTCTCACCATTGCAAAGATCCTGGAAATTCAACATGTTCAGATTTTGGGAGACTCCAAAATAATTGTTGAGTGGTTGAATCATAAAGGTAGTCTTCAAGCCATCAATATTGAAGGTTGGAAAAGTAGAATTCGGGTTTTGGCATCAACATTTCAAGGTATTAGTTTCCAACACATCTTCAAAGATTACAATGAAGAAGCAGATTTATTATCTAAGCAGGGTATAACAACGACTAGAGGAAGACTCACATACTACTATTGGGATGGAGTGATGGCAGGCCCTTCTCAACATATACAAATTTTCTAAAACTCCTTCCCCATTTCTGATTCTAGACAGTTTGAGCCAATGTTTTGGGACTAGCCCTCTTTTTTACTGGTGATCTTTTACTAAATCTCAACAGGGTTTCATCCATTGTACTCAAGTTTATTTTCATTGACTCATAAGACAGTATTGTTGAGAATATTCTGCTTATTTTGAATTGGGATATGTATCCTCTGATAGAACCAGTTTCCTTTGGTCCTAGCGATGTAAAAATTATATTACTAATATAATGTGCTAATTTTCATCTGGAAAAACTTCATACACATTCCATCGACTTCATACCTTTCCAAGATAATCTTATCCATATTGACCAATCTAAACTTGTGTTTAAGCTCCAACCGTGGGAGTCAATCTCTAGTTTGGTTGCCATTCAAATCTTTATCCTTTAACAACGTGGATAGTTTTTTTTACACTCTAAAATACCAATCACTAGAAACACTTAACCAACAATTGTATCTCGTACTTTGTTCTTCTTTTAATAACAAAAAACTTCATTTTTTTAAATCTATTAGAAGTCATAAAAAATAAAGCTAGATAATTATCAAATAAAGCTAGATAATTATCAAATGAAATACACCTGTTTAATAAATCTTTGCTCAAATTTAAGAAGTCAAATTCAACCAAAAACACTTAAAAAAAAATCAATTAAAATAAATGTTGTTCATGAATCAAATTAATGCAAAGATGTCCCAAAATAAATGTTATTCATGAGTCAAATTAATGCAATGATGCCCCAAGCTTTAAAAATACTTAAATTACACAATTTCAATCACTAAATTTTACCAATTTGAATTTTACCAAATTCCAATAAAAAAACATTCAAAATTTCAATTACTAAATTTTACCAATTCCATTATTGCAAAAAAGAATTTTACCAATTTCCAACTCGGAAAAGCATTCAAAAGAAATATTAATGAAAATGCATTTCATTAACGTTCTATCCTACTTCAAAATGTCTCCAACCTCATCCTTAATGTGTATACTTAATTTAAATTAATAAACTTAATTTAAAATAATCCAATGTTAATGTTAAATATTATTATAATTTAAATTAATAAACTTAATTTGAAATAATCCAATGTTAATGTTAAATATTATTATAATGTTAATATAGGGAAAATGACAATCATGTAATAATATTTTTTAACAATATTCAAAGAGGTATAGGGAAAATGGCAACCATGTGACAACGGTATTTTTTAATAATATTCAAGGAGGTTTACACTCCTAAATTTAATTAATCTTTTAATGGTGTAAACTTTTTTTAAGTTAGAATTTTGTATTATCTTTTAAAAATCGAACATTTCTAAATTTAATTAATCTTTTAATAATGTAAATTTTTTTTAAGTTAGAATTTTGTATTACCTTCTAAGAAGTCCAGCTCAATACCAGTTAAAATGAAGAGATATCCTCAAGAGGCTAAAAATAAAAAATGTACTACAATTTTTCTAAATGTATTTCAAAACATAAACAACAAAACAAGTGTTGAACCTACAACTAGGAAAAAAAACCAGCATTTGAGCAAAGGACGATCACTTGGTAGAGTGAGGGACCAGATGGTAGATATTCTGACGGGTTGTCCATTTGGCGCCACTGCAGTGGAATTGGCTATTCTGGGATGATGACAGTTCGGTTTGGCTCATCTTGAGCATGCTAGCGCTGAAGGTTGGAGCAAATGTCTAGCAACAAATTGACCCTTTTTTCGAGCATTTTCATGGTGAACTTTTGATCAACTAACTCACCCCGAATCTCAAAAATCAACTTCAAATGGTCCTCCGTCAGTTGGGAATTCTATGTAGCTTCATCTAGACTACTATCCATCGCTTGAGTCTAAGGATGCGAGGAGGGGTCAAAAGAACTCGGGAGGACCGGGACCTCGCACTGGACATTGAAAGGAGCCTCGTTATGTGATAAAGAAACCATAGTCGTTTTAACAACATCACTCGTTGCCTCATCCCCAAACTTATACCACTCCAGCTAGAAGAGAATCATGTTGGGGAAACAAACCAGATGTAGAATAGCATAAAAAGGCTTTTATCTCACCTGCATTATAGTCAATTCAATCTTGTATTAACCAATCCAGATGTTTAGAAAATCGATCAGAATTTTAGATTAACCAGAAATTTAAAACCCCACAACCAAAAAACCTGCCGAAAAGATAACTCGAGAGGAAAAATTATTCCTGAGTTAGTCCACTCCAGCTATAATTACCTTTCCTTTCAACTGTACCCAAAACTAGCGCTCTAACCTTTCTCGCACGCAACAAGGAGTGTGGGGACTTAATGACCAGGTCTGGAAAGTTATGGAAGGCTCCATCCACCTATCCCTCTTGGATGACGAGCTGCCAGGTGTCGGAGCTAACACCCTCTAAGTTTATTGTCATGGAAACATCGATAACACCCCATCTGGGGACATTTAATGGTGTAAACTGGATCGAGTTGTAATACACCAATTAAAAACAATTTTAAAAATATTATTATGTTTTTATTTTATTTTATATTATTTTATATTTAAAAAATATTATTATGTTTTTATTATATTTTATATTTTAAAGAAAATATTATTGTGTTTTTATTTTATATTGTATTATATTATTTTATATTAAAAAAATATCATTATTATTATTTTAATTTTGTGTGTGTTTATTTTATTTTATATAATAATAATATTAATTTAATTTTAAGATCACATCTAAATGAGAGGTTAAATTGGTGTATAAAACCTCTTTATTTGTGCATGAGACCTCATTATTAATAGAAAAAATATGTTATTAACCTTTAGGCCCATTCAGGTTGTACAATAATGTTATATATTATTGTAATATAAAATTATTATTATTTATTAATTGAATCTAATTTAGATGATTAAAAGAAATGATACTTATCATCTTTACTCAAAATCAATTTTCATAAAGGATATCTTATAATATATATCATATTTTATTTTATTGTAATAACTCAAAATCAATTTTCATAAAGGATATCTTATAATATATATCATATTTTATTTTATTGTAATAACTTTTAGTTCTATTTACATTATCTCAAAAATTATATATTTATTTTATAAAAAATAAAAACATTATTATTATTATTTGTTTGCCCAATAAAGCCTAGATTTTGACAAAATTTTAATTTATTTTTATATGGTAGCATTTGAATTAGTCTTGGAATTTGACATTATGTAAAATGCTTTTTTTCCATATGAAGATGTATTTGATAGTGGATTACAAATTTGACATGTCAAATGTTACAAGCATGGGGTTCAATGGTTCAAGTAATCCATCATAAATTTTCATAGGTGTAGTAATTAGAACGAGTAATTTCTCCATACTATAATGCATGTGGTGTGGTGATTGGTCATTGAATTGTGATGGTGACCCCAGGCCACAACATGGGTTCATTGGGTTGTTTCTAGTTGGTTTGGAGTCTGGACTCTAGACTTAATTTCGTTAATAGATCATTAATGGAGTAAGTGAACTTGAAATGTGGACAACTAATTCGGTAGTGTTGGCGGAGGTCGATCATATTGTTAATAGATCTATATACAAGCTGAAGAAATCTGTCAGAAATTATAGAGGGTTTCAATAATATTGCTTCCTCCATGATTAGACAAACTTTGTAGTTATCAATCCAAATCTAAATCCACGTGAGGGTTGAGCTACTAGTTTCATTTCAAGTCGCAATAAAAGAAAGGGTAATTGAACTCCTTTACTCGAAAACAATTTATTCAACTGACCTTTCTTATTATATGTCGCACCGGTTGATTCAACAATTTCAGTTGATCTAGTTGTTGATTTAGTAGTTCCAAACTCCATTCCATATCCAATTGGAGGTTGAACATATTTCATTACTTACACCTGTGTTTTTTCCTACTTTTCTCCAACATAGCTAGTTCCCCTTCTTAATTCGTCGGCATATTTATGATGGCAAGGGACAATGTGATCTACCAATGATGTGGATAGATTGAATGAATCACCCCTTCTCTATATTTTAAACAACAATGAGTGCTCAAGAGGGGGTCTTCAACCCTTAGATTAGGGAGATAGTGCAATGAGAGATGAGGAAGGAAAAGCAGAGAAGATTTTGAAGAATAAATCCCAAAAGTAAGGTGGTGTATAAGCTACTATTAAAACCATATCCTCACAAATCAAAGAAGAGGGAGGTCAAGTCTAATTCCAAAGGTAAGCCTACTTGCCCGACTAACCCTTCAAACCATCATCTCTTCCATTGCTATCTCCCTTTCATTTCTCATATCTAGTGAATTGATTGATATTCTCCAAAGAGTTTTCCAGGAAGGTATATATATCAATCATTGGGTGAATATATTGCAGATGTAACACCATGTTTCCCGTAGTTTGTAAATATAACTATATTGGCCAAGAAACTATGGAAAACTCAAAGGTGTGAATGTTTGATTTGATGGACCTTTGTATAAAAGGTTGATGAATGTAAATTATGTTATTTTAATAGAAAATGGATACGTGTTGCATGACTATTGGAAAGGGGATGTGCTAAGAGAGACCATGAATGCTATGAAAAGAAGGTGAAGGGGACCAGGAATGGTTGCATTAACCTCCACCGAACTAGTACCTTGTTGGATTTAATTGCTCGGGATCAGAACAACCCTCTGAGCTAGGAATGAATTACAGTCAAGCTGGTAAGTGGGAAGACCTCCTCAAGAGTTAATGAGGGGATGGGGCAAACCGCCCATCTGTAAGGCTTCCAGACCTGACCAAGGACTGGGAATTCAGGCCACATGCAATCTTGCTGAAAAAAGAAAGAAAGGAAAGTGTGGGGGTCAAAGAGGAAAATATGCAAAGAGTGCAGAGACAAGAGTGGAAGCTCTGGGATTCGAGGAAGAATTGTGAAAAGAGTGTGTTCTTATAGCGGGAAATAGAGACTGAGACGGGAGAAGGAGAGTAACCTCTGTCCCTATCTATTTTTGATCTGGAAGAAGATATTCAATCAAAAAGCATCGTGGTCTAGCTTGGGGGTGGCTAGTGGTAAATCCGTTGGGAGTGACTGAGCCTATGGTTGGGTGGAAATGGACACCCTTTCCAGTAGTTGCTTCACATTATCTGGTTCTAATAAGTGTTTTCATACTCTATGCGTTGAATTTGGAATTAATGGTTGCATGCATGTTTTTACATATCTATAAATGTTTTATGTATTGAAATAGTTAAGTTATGTGTATGCGTTGGCTTCCTTGAGAACTTATGCTTCTACCTTTCTCGTATGCTCCAGTTTAACCCTCGAAGGTTCTTTCCCCATAGAGCTACCTCATAGCTCCGGAATCGGAGCAAGAGTCTTAGCGGTGCTACCATCTCGTTTACCTCACGAGTTACACCACCCTGTTTCATAACTTAAGGTTCTGCGAATTAGGAAGGTGTTTCCTTCAAACCAATAGCATGAGAGACCTTGAACTCACGCCCACGGTCGTAACTAAACTCGACTAAGAGTAGAACTCATATCCCAAGAGTTCTCTGAAGGTCCATGTGACCTGGGTCTAGGAACCCTGCACTAAGCCCGAAAGGAGCTAGTTCAAAATGGTTTCGAAGTTTCAGGAGTTCGACGCCTGGAGTGTCAAACTTCAAGATTGTCAAGTACCCGAACTCTCGAGGTAACAAGAGTTGTAGATGATTTAGGAACCTAACTGAGGAGATGAATGAGGATCGTTCATCGGGAGGGAAACCTCCCTCGGGTGTTATATCGACTCAAAGACCCACTGGAGTTAACGAATCAGACACCAACCACTCGATTAGATCAATGGTTGGGAATCATTGCGGAGCGCGAAGGAAAAATTAGTGAACATGCCAATTCACGGCCCGTAATTAACCAACGACGTTGATCTCATTGGGGATGGGAGATCAACGATCATGAATAGATAGAGTCGGACGAACACTTCCCAGAGTTCGGAGATTGGGGCCCTCAATCACCATGAACCGTCGATCTATGAACGAAGATCGATGGTGGGGAATCATTGTAGAGCACGAGGGTGAAATTAGCGAGCATGCTAGTTCACGGCCAGCAATTCACCAACGTCGTCAATCTCATCGGGGTCGAAGATCAATGAGCACGATTAGACTGAGTTGGGTGTGTACTTTTCAGATTGTGGGAACAAAGATCTTCGATAAAGAGCGAACACTTTGGGGCCCCGCAATCACTGTGAACCGTCGATCAATGAACAAATCGGTATTGACTGGATCATGACCGTGAAAACCTGAGGGGGGTTGAAGAACGATCATACTGAAGCAACGAGGGCACGTGTAACCCCTGAACCAGCTACATGTAAGCCCCTGGCACACGCATACCTCGCCCACATGGTTGGTGAAATGACTGGGATTCCGAAGAGCCGAAGTGATTTGTAACCGTCGATCTGTGGGAGACACGCATCAACAAATCGTTGACTTACATCACGGTCTTAATGCTCCGAAGAACAAAATTTCTGAGATCGGCAGAAATCAGAGCATGGTTACATCACTTGGCCTGCTTGGGCTCATGGAAGAGTCACTTAAAAATCATGTTTGAATCAAATCTTAAGGGGGACGCCCTACCTTACCTCTTTCCTAAAAAATCTGGTTAAACTAGTACTAAATAAAAGAATGAAGACTTTCTATTGTGTGTGTGTATTTAAGAAAAGTGAACTATGTGTTGCTCATGAACTACTAGAATGTTAACTAACAGTAAGTGTTTTGTCGGCACTCCAGCAGTCAGTGAATCATGGGAAATCACAAGCATAAAGGATGGTGTCACACCATGAAGTGGGGGAGGGCTCCCATAATAGAGACAAAGAGTCTAATGAGAGGAGGGCGGTGGAGACCCCTCCAGATCTAGCTGAGACTGTAAGGAGCCTTATGGCCAAATTACAGAGTTGCAAGGCTGACAATGAGAGGTTGATAAAAGAGCAAGAGAAACAAATAGAAATCAATGCAGTCTTGTTGCGGAGCTTATCTGATATACAGAGGCAGCTGAAGCATGGACCTGCTACTAGCCATGTGGACCAACAACATACAGAGAGAAGTCAAATTCCACCTGAAATACGAAAACGAGGTCCCATAAGTGGCCACACAGGGAGAAGTACCTTGAGGAAGGCCCAACATGGAGGCAGGGGATGCTCATTGAGAGAGTCCTCTGGAAAGGGAACGAGAAACTCCGAGGGATCTTCTAGTAGCAAATCTAGCTCACATTCTCAGAAGAAAGGAAAGAAGCAAAAGAATTCCAAAAGTCACGACCCTAAAGAGTTCAAGAAAGTCAAACCACCCTCTTTCAATGGAGAGATTGAGAAGAGGGAAGAGGCAGAATCTTGGTTGCTTGGTTTAAATAAGTACTTCAGAGTTCATGACTATTCTAAAAACTTGAAGGCCCGAATAGCCATCTTCAACCTGAATGGAAAGGCTTCCATTTGGTGGGAATATATTAAGAATGTGAATGGAATCCATGAAAAGGACTTATAATGGAAACAGTTTGAGAAACACTTCAAGAAGAAGTATTTGTCAGAGAAATACTTTGACGGGAAGACTAAGGAGTTCTATGAACTCAAGCTAGGATAGCTCAGCATAGAGGAATATATCAATAAATTCCTTGAGTTGTTGAGGTATGTCCCCTACATAAAGGATGAAAAGGTAAAATCCCAACGATTTATCAGTGGGTTACCTCAGACCTACCAGAACATGATTGAGTTTGACAAGCCAAAAACCTTAGGAGACACTATCCGGAAGGCAAGGTATTGTTATGCATAGTTTGGGCGTCAGACAGAACCTCGCAAGCATTGGAAGAAGAAGAATAGTTTGAGGTTCAAGAAGAAGGGATTTAAATCCTCTAGATTTAAGAATTATAGGAAGGATTCAAGGATGAGGCTTCCTACCCGAAGTTTGTACTAGCAGAATTTCCCCTCCCATAGTGGAAATAAACCTTTTGGATTAGCCCTAGGAAAGACTGATAACCCAAAGAAGGAACCCTTGAAATGTTGGGGTTGCAGAGAAGAAGATCTATTGAGGAATTTCCCACACCGAAAACAGAACGGTAGAAGAATTTACAACATCCAAGAAGCTACCACAATCAATGATGTGGCTAGGAGCATGCCACGGATTTATGCAGCTTTGGATAATAAACAAGCCGACCACCAAGCTTCCGTGGTGGAGATGGAAGGTATGATCGCCAACCGTCTAATTTTTATTTTAATTGACCTTGATTTTAATTTGAGTTATGTGGCCCCTCAAATTGTTGATAAGTGTAAATTGCAACCAGTTAGACATGTTAATCCATGGTTGGTACAACTAGCCACTGGAACCAAGAGAAAAGTAACAGAGGTCTTACCAATGTGCCAATTCATCATGGATGGGTTGCCCACCCAAGCGACCCTTAACATACTTCCCCTAGGATCTTATGACTTGTTGATTGGTATGGATTGGTTGGTTGCTTATAAGACTAAGCTGGATTGTTACCATAAGAATTTAAAATGTGTAAATGAAGAAGGGAGAAAGATGACCCTCCAAGGGATTCATAAGCCTGTCTCAGTGAGACAAATATCAGCCCTTCAAATGAAAAAGTATTGCAGAAAGGGGTGTCCTATATATGCAATACAGGTGTTAGAATCTGTTGAGGATGACAAACCGAACCTAGAGGACCACCCCATATTAAGAGAGTATAGAGATGTGTTTCCATAAGAGGTACTAGGTCTACCTCTGAGAAGAGACATTGACTTCTCGATAGAACTTGCACAAGGAGCGGTGCCAGTATCTAGGACACCCTATAGGATGAGTACACCCGAGCTAGTTGAGCTCAAACTACAGCTAAAAGAAATGATGGACAAAGGTTGCATCCGGCCTAGTGTGTCTCCATGGGGAGCACCAGCCTTGTTTGTGAAAAAGAAAGATGGCACTTTCCGACTATGCAAAGATTATAGACAACTCAATAAGATAGCCATAAAGAACAAGTACCCCTTACCAAGAATCGATGACTTGTTCGACCAATTAGGGGATGCTTCCATTTTCTCAAAGATTGAATTGAGGTCTGGATACCATCAAGTCCAAATTAGGGATGAGGACATCCACAAAAAGGCCTTCAGGACAAGGTATGGTCACTATGAATTTGTGGTGGCGCCATTTGGACTAACCAATGCCCCCGCCATTTTTATGTGCTTGATGAACAATGTACTCAGCAAATTCCTAGAGAGATTTGTATTGGTTTTCATTGATGATATCTTAATCTAATCCAAGAATAGAGAAGAGCATGAAGAACATCTTAGACTTGTACTTCAAGTACTAAGAGAGCATCAATTCTACTCTAAGTTCAGCAAGTTTGACTTTTTCCAGAAGCAAGTCCATTACTTAGGCCATGTTATTTCTAAAGAAGGAGTGGTAGTAGACCCTGACAAGATCAAATCTATTATGGAATGGACTACCCCAAAGGATGTATCTGATATCAGATCCTTTATGGGCTTAGCAAGATATTATAGAAGGTTCATAAAAGGATTTTCCAATATTGGTTGTCCAATTACTGCCCTCCAAAAAGAGAGGGTTAAATTCACTTGAACATCAAAATGTGAAGAAAGATTTCAGGAACTGAAATACCATATGACCCATGCACCCATGCTGAAGATTGGAAACCCTGACAATGACTTCCTCGTGTGTACAGATGCCTGCAAGGAAGGACTCGGAGGAGTCCTTATGCAAGAGGGACGTATAATTTTCTATGCATCCAGAAAATTGAATGAACACGAAATCAATTATGTGACCCATGATCTATAGTTGGTTGCCATAGTGCATGCTTTAAAAATGTAGAGCCATTACCTCTTGGGTAGGAGATTTGTACTTATGATAGACCATTGTGGGTTGAGGCACATGTTTGATCAACCAAAACTCAATGCTAGACAAGCTAGGTGGATGACTCTCTTTAGTGAGTTCGATTTTGAAATCAAACACATCAAAGGGAAGGAAAATAGGATGGTCGATGCCCTCGGCAGAAGTGTGAAAATGATTCACCTGGCAGCAATAAGCACATGTGAAATGAATGTTAGGGAAAGAATCATGAATGCACAAGAAACAGATGCATTCTTCAAGACCATGACCTCATACCTAAGGCAAGATCCTATAGGTATAAAGTATGGAGGCTATCAAATTATAGATGAAGGTCTGCTGACCTACGAAAATAGATTGTATATTCCAAGTTGTGACGACTTGAAGAAGTTCATAATGGATGAACTACAAAAGAGACCATATATTGGTCACCCAGGATATCAGAAAATGATCACGGACACTAGGAAACAATTCTATTGGCCTGGACTGAAAAGGGACATAGCCGACTACCTAGCTAAGTGCCTAGAATGCCACCAAGTTAAGGCAGAACATAGGCACCCAACAGGGTTGTTACAGCCTCTACCAATTCCAGAATGGAAATGGGAAACCATTTCCATATATTTCATCACTGGATTACCAAGATCAACTAAGCACAATGATGTCATCATGGTAGTGGTGGACAAATTGAGAAAGTTTGCTCACTTTGTTCCTGTCAAGTCAACTTGCAAGGTAATAGATATTGCCAACATATTCATGAAAGAGATATTCAGACTGCATGGCATGCCTAGGGAGATCGTATCCGACAGAGACACAAAATTCACTTCAAGATTTCAGAAATCCTTGATGGCTGGTCTTGAGACTAAATTGTTGTTTCACACAGCCTATCATCCCCAAATCGATGGGCAGACGGAAAGAGTAAGCCAAATATTAGAAGACATGTTAAGGATGCATGTAATGCATCAGCCTAAGAAGTGGGAATACTACTTGCCATTAGTAGAATTCACCTACAACAACGGTTATCAAGAGTCACTAAATATGAGTCCTTTTGAAGCCCTCTATGGTAGATAGTGCAAAATTCCCATCAGCTGGAGTAATCCAGTGGATAGAATTTCAATCGGACTTGACATGCTGAAAGAAATGGAGCAACAAGTAATTCAAATAAAAAAAAATCTGAAAATTGCTCAGGATAGACAGAAGAGCTACGCCGACCGAAAGAGAACCATGAGAGAGTTCAATACAGGAGACCATGTCTATCTCAGACTTAGACCCGGGAAGATTTCCTTGAGAATCAGAGCTTGTGCCAAGCTGGAACCTCGGTATTGTGGACCCTTTGAAGTCTTAGATAGAGTGGGACATGTAGACTATAGGCTAGCACTCCCTCCCATAGTAAAGGCACATAATGTTTTCCATGTTTCATTATTGAAGAAATATGCACATGATTCTAAACGTATAATTGACTGGTATGTGATCTAGGTGGAGTCGAAGGGAGAATTCCTCCCAGAACCACAATGCATACTAGACAGGAAGGAAACCTTACTTAGGAACCGAACCATTGCATAGGTCAAGGTGCAGTGGAAACACTTTGGCCCAGATGAGGCTACGTGGGAAATGGAGGATGCCATGAGACATACATATCCAATTTTATTTACTTTTGTATATACATAGCATGTTTACAGATAGAACATCGAGGACAATGTTCCTTTAAGGGGGGGGTATTGTAACACCATGTTTCCCCCGTTTTGTAAATATAACTATATTGGCAAAGAAACTATGGAAAAATCAAAGGTGTGAATGTTTGATTTGATGGACCTTTGTATAAAAGGTCGATGAATGTAAATTCTGTTATTTTAATAGAAAATGGATATGTGTTGCATGACTGCTGGAAAGGGGATGTGCTAAGAGAGACCACAAATGCTATGAAAAGAGGGTGGAGGGGACCAAGAATGGTTCCGTTAACCTCCACCGAACCAGTACCTTGTTGGATTTATTTGCTCACGATCAGAAAAACCCTCTGACCCAAGAATGAATTACAGTCAAGATGGTAGGTGGGAAGACCTCCTCAAGAGTTAATGATGGGATGGGGCAGACCACCCATCTGTAAGGCTTCCAGACCTAACCACGGACTGGGAATTTGGGCCACACACAATCTTGCTGAAAAAAGCAAGAAAGAAAGTGTGGGGGTCACAGAGGAAAATCTGTGAAGAGTGCAGAGACGAGAGCGAAAGCTCTGAAATTCAAGGAAGAATTGTGAAAAGAGTGTGTTCTGGTCGTGGGAAATAGAAACTCATACGGGAGAAGGAGAGTATCCTTCGTCCCTATCTATTTATGAGCCGGAAGAAGATATTCAATCAAAAATCATCGTGGTCTAGCTCGAGGGTGGCTAGTGGTAATTCCGGTAGGAGTGACTGAGCCTATGGTTGGGTGAAACAGGCACCCTTTCCAGCAGTCACTTCATGTTATATGGTTTTGATAAGTGTTTTCATACTCTATGCGTTGAATTGGGAATTAATGGTTGCATGCATGTTTTTACATATCTATAAATGTTTTATGTTTTGAAATGGTTAAGTTATGTGTATGCGTTGGCTTCCTTGAGAACTTATGCTTCTACCTTTCTCGTATGCTCTAGTTTAACCCTCGAAGGTGTTTTCCCCGGAGAGCTACCTCACAGCTCTGGAATCATAGCAAGCCTCTTGGCACTGCTACCGTCTCGGTTACCTCACAATTTACACCACCCTGTTTCAGAACTTAAGGTTCTATGAATTAGGAAGGCGTTTCCTTCAAACCAGTAGCATGAGAGACCTTGAACTCGCGCCCATGGTCGTAACTAAAACCCAACTAAGAGTAGAATTCATAGCTCGAGATTCATCTAAAGGTCCATGTGACCTGGGTCTGGGAACCCCGCACTAAGATCGAAAGGAGCTAGTTTAAAATGGTTTCGAAGTTTCGGGATTTCAACGCCTGGAGTGTCAAACTTCACGATATTCAAGTACCCGAACTCTCTGGGTAACAAGAATTGTAGATGATTTAGGAACCTGACTAAGGAGATGAATGAGGATTGCTCATCAGGAGGGAAACCTCCCTCAGTCGTTATATCGACTCAAAGACCCACTAGAGTTAATGAATCAGACACTAGCCACTCGATTAGATCAATGGTTGGGAATCATTGTGGAGCGCGAAGGCAAAATTAACGAACATGCCAATTCACGGCCCGCAATCAACCAACATCATTGATCTCGTTGGGGATGGGAGATCAACGATCACGAATAGACAGAGTCAGACGAACACTTCCCAGAGTTCGGATATTGGGCCCCACAATCGTCATGAACTGTTGATCTGTGAACGGAGATCGATGGTGAGGAATCATTGCGGAGCGCGAGGGTGAAATTAGTGGACGTGCTAGTTCATGGCCTGCAATTCACCAATGTCGTTGATCTCGTCGATGTGGAAGATCAACGACCACGATTAGACTGAGTTGGGAGAGTACTTTTCAAATTGCGGGAACAAATATCTCCGATAAAGAGCGAACACTTTGGGACCCCGCAATCACTGTGAACCGTCAATCGATGAACAAATATGTATTGGTCGAATCATGACCGTATAAACCTGAGGGGGGGTTGAAGAACAATCAGACCTAAGTGACGAGGGCACGTGTCACCCCTGAACCAGCTACGTGTCAGCCCCTGGCACACACATACCTCGCCCACGTGGTTGGTGAAATGATTGGGATTCCGAAGAGCCGAAGTGATTTGTAGTCGTTGATCTATGGGAAACACGCGTCGCAGATCATTGACTTCGGGTGAAAGAACTCTGGGAGAAAGCGAGTGTGGAGAGGTTGAAACTCCTGAAGCTCGAAGAGCCGAAGTGATTTGTAGTCGTCGATCTGTGGGAGACATGCATCGACAAATCGTTGACTTCGGGTGAAAGCACTTCGGGAGAAGGCGAGTGTGGAGAGGTTGAAACTCCTGAAGCTCGAGTAGCCGAAGTGATTCATAGTCGTCGACCTACGAGAGACACGCATTAACAAAACGCATACTTCGGAAGCGAGAAGAAAGCAACGTGGAGTAGAGGATTGCCCAGAGTGGATCCCCACCATCAAACGAGAAGGACGCATGGCGCACGATCCTTGACTCCGGAAGAAATTATTTCGAGAGAACAGATTATTGGAACGTTCGAAACTCCTGAACTTTGAAGTCCCGAAGTGAATCAGGACTGTTGAAATCCTCGAGGACACACGTCGTTGGATTGTGAACTTCGAAGATTTTCCATTCTGGAGGACTCGCGCGGTGGTTGTCTTGGCGCTTGTTGTTTTGGTGCCTGATCATATCCCACGATCATATGCAAGTATAGATGAATGAAAGAACCTGAAGACTTGGGAGAGGATATCCACTAGCTCTAAGCTCAGTTCGGAGCATGGAGACCGTGGTTGGAAAGTTCTAAAGGAGCGGAATAGAATAGGGACCCCGAATGAGGGTATTGTTTTTCTTGAGAAGAATGAAATTTTTACGCCACTCCATGGGTGTGTGACAGTAGACCTAAAGTTCCCAATTTCAATTTCCCAAGGTATCTGTGTCAACCATATTCTAGCCTCAACCTCTAGGCACATAGAAGACATATTAGCTACGAGATATTGGCTTCGCTTACTAGTTAGTAATATGTAGCTTTAAATAGCCTTCTATTGTTTGAATTGTTCTCTTTGATAACACTTTGACATTTGGGATGGGGTTTTGTGGTGACATAGATCTATTTTAACACATGTTGTATTAAACAATTAAAAAATAGAAGTTAACATAGATGTATGCTATGTTTTTATTCAATTAGAAGTTCTGAAATTTATGACCATGATTCTCTTCATGCCTAGGCTATATAAGCACCTGCCTTGAGTTGCAGAAAATGCCCATCTCAACTAATCATGAATTCAAGAGCATGAGGGTTCACTGTGTGGGCTTGCTACTCAATTCAACATGAGAATCCAATTCCAATTACAATGGTCCCCAACAATAGCAAGAAACTAATTTTGCCAAAATCACCACAATAACCCTAAAATATAACACATCATACTCTACCAAATTCTCAATTTATGTCATATTGTATTACAACTTACATAGAATATGTCTTCTTTCTTCCATATTTGAAGTGCTAAACAACTCCAATTTCTTAGCCTAGATATGTACATAAATGCTTATGAAAATCGATCTTTCTCACCAACTCTTTATCTTTTCATTAATAATAATATTCCTCACACCACCTCATATATTTACAATACCAAAAAATAAGCTTTAAAAACTCAAGTTAGTGAGTGTGATCATGGAAATTTTAATTTACTATTGCAACCGCTATAGAAGTAGGTTGACTCGGAATATAATTGATGATGCTGGTAGAGTTCACTCGGGACAAGAAACTATAAAAAATGAAGCTGTTACTTATTTCCAATCCTTTTTTAAAGATCTGGGGTAGACAAATTTGTAGGCATAGCTGGAGACTATCAGTCTTTATCCAAAGATTGTATTGGAGGAAGAAGTCTCATCATTAGAGCGGGTTGTAACTATGGAGGAATTATCAGACGTTCTAAAAGGTTTTGCCAAAGACAAGAGTCCCGGTCCAGATGGGTGGACAGTTGAATTTTCGTTTTCTTCTTTGATATGGTTGGTCCTGACTTACTTGTGATGGTTGAGGATTCTAGAATCCGAGGCGAAGTCATTCATTTGATTAAATCTATCTTTCTTTCACTAATTCTGAAATCCAATCGCCCTTTATCCTTCTCTGATTATCGCCCTATTGAACTGTGTAATCTTTGTTACAAGATTATTACAAAGATCATAATGAGGAGAATTAGGCCTATTCTCTCTCGTACACTGTCTAAGGAACAATTGGGATTCCTAAAGGGTCGTCAGATACTTGATGTCATTGGAGCAACACATGAATGCCTTCATAGTATAAAAGCAAAGAAATTACAGGTTGTTATTTTGAAGTTGGACCTTAAAAAGGCATATGATTGCACAAACTAGGATTACCTAAGATTGATGCTTCTACATTGTGGTTTTGGTCATCATATGACTAAATGGATTATGGGTTGTGTGACATTAGCATCTCTAGCCATTCTGATCAACGGGGAGGCTACAAATTTCATCAACAGTGGGAGAGGATTGTGTCAGGGATGTCCTTTGTCTCCTCTTTTGTTTATCCTTGTGATGGAGGGGTTGAGCCTCTCACTGGAAAAAAAAATTACGGAAAGGTACCTGACGGGTATTAAAGTCTCTCAGATGGTAAGAATTCTCCATCTCTTATTTGTGGATGATGTGTTAATAATGTCAAATGCATCTATCACTGAATGGCAGGAAATTCATACACTTTTATATGCATTTTTTGGTGCTTCTGGATTGGAGATCAACGTGAAAGGGTCAACTTTCCATTATTTTGGTGTACAATAGGTTTTTCTTAATAATTTGGCTGCACTATTTCATTATGGTATCATGAGTCTGTCAGAGGGATTTAAATACTTGGGTTATTTTTTAAAGATGGATAGTTATAAGGTGGCAGACTGGCAGTGGCTTTTGCAAAAATATGAGCATAGAATTTGTCATTGGTGCAACTGCTTTCTATCATTGGGAGGTAGATTTGTTTTGATAAAGGCAGTGATGGAAAGCCAGCCGGTGTATTGGTTGGCATTGGCTCACATTCCAGTTACAGTCTTGAATCGGATTCGTAGGATGATTTTCTCTTATCTGTGGTCTTGCGCGAAATATCCATCATCCTATCACTTATGCAAGTGGGAGACATTAGCTAGGCCAAAAAAGTTTGGTGGTTGGGGGATCAGAAACATCTTTTGTTTCTCGAGAGCCTTAGCTGCAAAATTTGTTTGGCGCAGTTTGTTGCATCTTGGTATATGGCAATAGGTTCTGAAAGATAAATATTTTCCTCACACATCAGTGATTACTCGGTTGCGCACTGTTGTTCCATCTGCTCACACTGGCTCATAAAAATGGAGGAATTTGTTGAATGCTTTACAATTGCTTGTGAACTAGATGGCATGGAAACTGGGGGCGGGGGATTCTATCATTACGAGAAAGGATGAAATCTTGGGGATGGGAAAGGTTTCCTATCTTTCAATGGAGCTGATAAATCATTTAAATAATAACCAGGTTTATTATCTTTACCAAGCAAGAAGAGCTCCGACACAAGGCACAATTTGCACCAATTGGCTCAACAGTTTAGACTTGGGCTTGGTGGGCGATCTTGCATCTGAATGGGATTGATATAGACATTGTTTGATTGAAGCGGGCATAGCTCTATCTGATAGTTAGGATGGGTTAAGGTGGACGGGGGGCGATTGTACCGACATTTTAACTACTAAGAATGTTTATAACGCATTGGCAGCCGAGTTATGGAAGAACAATATTGGAGGCGTGAGGAGAAAGCTATGCACCTGGGATTGCCCACAAAGATCAAACTATTTATGTGGCTCCTCATAGAAGACAAACTGCTTACCTGGAACAATCTTCTCAAGTGAGGATGGCAAGGGCCTGGTCTTTGTCTTCTTTGTAGAGGTAATGAGGATTCAATTTTTCATCTATTTGTCCAATGTCCTTTCACATGCACTGTTTGGAATAAAATTTTAACACATTACAAGCTGGTCATAGGGTGGTCGGGCTCCACGGTGTTGGAATTTTTTTATTATTGGGCTAGAAGGAATTATAGTCACTCAACATTGCCAACATTCATTTGTTGGTACATCTGGAATGAAATAAATTTGGCTATATTTGAATATAAGTCTACATCTATGGAGAAGGTCTTCTTTCTATCTATTGTTGTTGCGGCTTTCCATAGCCCCCAGAAAACTCAAAAATCCATTCGACGATCTGTCCATATCTTGCCTCATCACAGAATCATTGGAAGGTTTGATGGGGCACCGCAAAGGAATGGAGAACAAAGTGGAGCGGGGGGTGTTATAAAGCTCAATGATCACACAGTTTACGGGTGGACTCTTAATTGTGGTGGAGGTACAAACACAAGAGCAAAACTCTTGGGAGCTTGGGTTGTCCTTACATTGGTTCACAGACTTTCTATTTCAGATATCCATGTCATTGGTGATTCAAAAATTGTTATTGACTGGCTAAATAATATTGGTTCTCTGCAGGTCATTACCATAGACTGCTAGAAAGACCGGGTAAGGGAACTCATCAAGCACTTTTCTATAATCACATTTGCCCATGTCTACAGAAAAGAAAATCAGGAGGCTGACATTTTATCAAAAAAGGCCCTATCAGAGGGTCTTGGAGTGAGACTTTTTTTTATTGGTATCATGTGGTATGAATGTAATGTCAAAAAACTTTTTATAAAAAAGTTCTTGACTTTAGGTTTATTTGGGATAGTTTTTTTTATTGTATTTTGGATAGTCATCATGGTGGCTTAGTGGTATCTATAGTCTTTTAATACAAGATTTAGTAGAGTTGGCGGTGGAGATGACTTAAGACAAGACCTTCGTATATAATGTTATTATGTTTATATAAACTGATTATATATCTCAATATAATGTACAATTTTCTTGTGAAAAAAAAAAAAATTTGAACAATGAAGGGTCTAGACTAGACTTCTCATTCCATATCATAATCACAATCTTTCATTTTATCATTTTCATTTGAAGGATATCATTGCTCGTTTCATTCTTGCCACCATGTTCATTTTCATTTTCATTGCCAATGGTGAATGGTGCACTCTTTGAAATAGAAGCAAGGGCTATAAGAGTGAATGGAATAACCACAATCAAAATTTAAAGAAGACAAAAAAAAATTATAACGATGAAATTCCCATATAACATCAACCCAAAAAATTGATATTTAGAATTTATAAATTTACATTAGAAAATCACAATTTTCATTTGAGAAGAAAATCTGGACACCGTGGATGACCGCCAGACCATGTCCACGTGGACATGGTTCCCAACATTCCGCTCGCCGTAAAATGTTCACGGTGACCGAGGCGTCGTTACTAATCCGGCG
>JZKD02S0274311.1:239379-259834 GCA_000966675.3 Picea glauca
TGTACTCTAAACATGCTACTATTTGAAACTCATTAAGAGCTCAACATGTCATATGCATGGAATATGAGTAAAATAATTGAATTCCAATGATTATGTATATTCATTAAGAGTTCAACATATCATTTACATTTCTTCCAACCATTTAAACTAAATCCAATTGACAAATTTTAATCTAAATCGTTATCTAACAAATTAATTCAAATTTCATCAATACTAAACTAAAATACACATTATAAAATACCATTGAAATATTTTCAAAATTAAAAAATGTGGATGGTCATATAATAAAAATATTAATACAAAGAGTTTGAAAATCATAAGCTTATACATAAAATAGAATTCTAAGGAAATTACATGGCAACTTAACTCTTTAGCATAAGTACTATGAAGCAATCAAATTAGTCACTCGCAAGGGTTTATCATGATCACTAAGCACATAGTTCTACTTAATCACTAAATGATATTATATATATTATCTATATATGTTGCTTTCAATAATCATCAGCAAGTTTAGGAAGTTTTGAGTTATGTAAAATGGCTAGTTTGATGGTCGGAAAATTCATATCAATTATTGTTGAGGCTGAAAGCATATCCACATTTTTATCTTTCTTGAATATGTCAATTTTCCTATTGACAAGGTTGGTTATCAACTTAATAAAAATGTGCACATCGGAGCCAAGACAATATAGAGGTTCCCTGCTCATATTGCAAGGTGGACTACCCCAGAAGTCCAATGATTGTTGTAAATGAACAATCTCCATTTGGATTTATGCCCTTACACTATAATCTATAAGAATAGGTCAGACACATTATTGTGTCATCATACCATGACAAAGTTCATGATTTTTTTTTGCATTAAATAATACTTCATTGCATTTTTTCCACATAAAAAAACACTTAAACATGGATAAGCATACAAGGAAAGTGAAACTTTAACGTCCAAGGGGGTTGGTGGCCTAATAAGACAATGTATCATGAAATGGTGGGAGGGAGGTATTATTAGCTCAAAGACATTGCTCAAGGCAACACTAACTTGCCTAAGGGATGAAATCAAAGTAAATGTTTCAAGGTCTGGGAACATCAACATTGAGGACATTGTTGGGTTTGCACTCCCATGAGCGCAAATATTTTTTCCATATCCCCATAATAAGAAACCATGAAAAGAAAGCTCATATATATATGGCATTGTAGCATGTTCCCATTGTATCATGACTAGAAGTATAGCAATATGTAACCTAAAGTAGGCTCATATATAATTGGTGTTGTAGCATGTTCCCATTTGTAACAAGTGTTGCATGGCAGCATAGTCCCTGCCAGGTTGGAATGGGAATAAATACACGGCTACGACGGGATCGAGTACAGACACGTGGGAAGCAAGTTGAAGTACATGTGGTATCCATGCAGAGGATGACTTTGTGGCAACATGCCACTGGCCAGCCACAAGACATTTGGCTTGTAGATGACCCCCCGGGTTAATATGCGAACGAGGCATTTTTTTCTGGGGTATGTATAGTTCAAACATGGTACTTAGAAAACTGCAATAAAGGTTCCTGGGAAAAATAATCGGGAAGCATAGACATTAAACATTCAAATACAATAGAATATTAAACAAAGTTCCCTAGACACAAAAATTTAGCATTTGGAATTTGTTCCATATTTCTGAAGCATACACATTAAACATTCAAATGCAATAGAATATTAATAATGTCTTGCAACAAAGGTTCATGTTTTCTTTGAAATTGATCAAAAATTAATAATGTTTGTTACACATTTCTGGAATTTGCTCCATATTTATGAAGCATACACATTAAACATTCAAATACAATAGAATACTAATAATGTCTTGCAACAAAGGTTCCTGGACAAAAAAAATTAGTGTTCCCAAATTAGTTTTTTTTGAAATTTATCAAAACTACATATTTTTGGAATCTGTTCCATATTTCTGGAAATTTAAATGTGTTTGTCATATAGACTGGGATTGGGGCTCCCGCAGACCATAAAAAATAAATAAGTACAAGAATTGGGACTGTAGAAAGAAGAAGTGTGCGACGGTAGAGAGGAAGACCTAAAAAAAAGAAATTGGAAGTTATGAGTGTTTGGTTAGAGACTTCTATTTAAAGAGGTAGAATAACTAGATTGATAAAGAAAACAAGATGACATCAGTATAGACTTACTATGAAGCCGATGCGTTTTTGTTGTTGTCGTCGACGGTCGATGGAATCGTGCCAACCGGTTGTTGCCCTTCGTCAATGAGGTTGTCGATTCTCCTTTGAAACCATTCTTCAATGTAGCTTCTCATGGGGGCCACGTTGATTTCATCCTAGATTTCTATGTCGAAAAGCTCGTTTTCTAATTTCCTTAGATCCGTAGAAATACTATGCAGACTCTGATCAATTTCTTCATTGTGCACTGAATAGTCTAGTAGCCAGCTCTCGAGCTCATCTACACGATATTCAAGGATGTCGTAAAACTTTTCGAAAGACAACCCCTTTAAAATCTCAAGTTGTTCATCAAAGGCTTCTTTGGTTATTGACAAGGATTTGAGAATTAAGTTTGGGTCTTGAACCTCATTGGTGCTTCCAGCTAAGTCTATTTGGATCAAGTTTCTGAATAATTCTTCTTTTTCTGATATGGCTTGTTTACATGATTCGACAATGAGCTCCAGGTTCTTAACTTTCTTTTTCCATCATGCTTTTAATTGTTTGGTCCGCTTTGGGGAGGGGAGATTCTCTTGTCTTCTTTTTCATATCTGAGTTGTTGATGGCATGGTTGGCAAAAGGGGTCGGCACTTGTTCACATAAACATTGATCATTTTTTAAATTTGCCTGCAAATGCCCGTGCAAATCATTTGCCCTCTTTCGAAAGGAAGTTATATTTTGTGATGTTTCCTAGGCTTCAGTGACTAGTTGCATTCTTTTCTTGATGTTATTCTCTACAAGGGCTCTACACGATGCGAGGAGGCTGGAGAATACTTTTAACTTGGTTGCAGGGGTAGCAGGCACGTTTTTGCTAAAGGACTGGCAAACTCTAGGGTAGCAATGAAAGCCTCCTCAAATTCCTTGACGTGTTCTTTCAGTTTGGCATTCTCTGCTTCAATTCCTCCAATGGAATCATCAAGAGCATCACTAGTTATGCGGTGAAATAGGGAGATTTGGGACGATCACATTTTCCTAAAGTTAATCTCTGTACGAGATTTTCCTTTCCTATTTGTTACATCTCTCTTTTCAATGACCATATTTTTAGATTGGCTGTCAAAAACAATGCTCTGGAATACGAAGGATTCATCTTCGTAAAAAATCTCGGTCTTAGCTATTTCGATTGCAGATGAACCAACTTTTTTCATGTGCTCAGATTCAATTTCAAGTTGCATCTGTTCACTTTCAATTTCGGGTTTGTCTGCCTACCCTGCAACGTTTTTTCTTTTCTTCATCAGGGGAACTTTGTGAGAACTATCAATTTTTGTGCAAGGAGGGTTCTTATCTCCTCCTTCGTTTGAATATCTATGGGTTGCTTTCTTACTGGGGTGGGTCATTGAAGCGATGCTCTGTGATGTCGTGCTCTTGGGAGTGTTGGCAGGGGACTGGACACTATTCTCACCGGATACTTTTCCCTGTTGTATATACAATTCAGTCGTGCTTTGTAATGTCTCTACGTCGCAATCTCTAGAAGCAGGATTTTTGTCGTCATTATCCTTGCCTTCGGTCAGGCTTCTATGGATAAAAGAGTTGTTAAAGCCAACTGCTAGTAAATGTTCTCAAAAAATCCCATTAGGGTCGAACCCTTTTAGCCTTTCAGCATATGTTAGGTTCAAGTTCTTGAAATGGCCTACGAATTTGTCAATATTGTTCACGTTTCTACACACGAAGTCCCTGACTTTCTAGGGCAGACGAATGAACTATTTTTATTTTTTTTCTTGTCGTGGAAAAAATGCAACCAACGGTTGTATTGCCTTGTTATTTTTGTAACAAACATCTTGCATGTGATGTGGCATGGAAGGAAAGCGGGATTTTTCTTGGAGCGAAAGACCATTAGGACACTGTGATTTTCCTTTTGTTCAAGTGTCCCCTTCTTGTTCAAAAACTTGGTTGCCTGGCCAAACAGCCGAGGAGCATCCTTCCCTAACAACAAATCTTTGAAAACTAAGACAAAGTCATTAAAAACTTCAAAAAAACAATGGCAGGCCTTGTGCCTCCACAGGGCCTGGTACCAGAATGTTACTGGGTCGAATCCATAGTTTATTTTTTTGGAAAGAGACAGTTTTGGAAACGGACAGCAATGCACTATTGCGAAAATCAAGTAGGATGACATATAAAATTTATTTGATTCTTTGAATCATGACAACTTGAAACAGATTTCAATGGAAATTAGCTTCCCCCAATCGAAAATGAATTGTTCCTTGACTGTGAAGTACAAAATATAAATAACTATACGGGAAATGCTTGTCGTGGATGCCTGTCCCGTTATTCTTGTAAACAGCCAAGCAATTTCCTGAAATGGATTTCTAAATTAACTTACCTACAACTTTGTGATATCTTCAGGAACTTCTATTGGGTCTTCAAGGAACTCGGCTAACATGTCCAACCTGTTATCATGTTTTTCTAGAAACTACTTGCAGTCTTGTCCTCTGAAGGTCAATGTTTTCTCCGACAATTTTAACATCTTGCAGAAGACCTGAGGTGACAAAGAAACAAGAGAATGCTCATGCAGTGGAATAATTCTTTGGCTTGAAATATATTTTTCGGCGCACTAAGAGACCACCTCCTTACAGTCAAAAACCTCAGGGATGCAGCCTGCACCAGCGATTTTAGAGGTCCAAATCACTTCATTTTGGGCGGAACAGGATGAATAGTAAAAGTATGCCCTAGACCACTCGAAGTTTTGGTCCTGACGTCCGAAGATATTCATTGTATCTCCACAAAACTGTTGTCGACCTGCTACCATAAGTTTACAAGAACATTTGTTTGCTCTAGACGATGATTGAAATGAAGAGTTAGAAGGGATAATATAGCGCTGCGCAAATCTTGGTCCAATGCGTGTGAATGGGAGATCTCCTTGAGACTTTCGCTCATTAATGACAATTTCGGCGAATGTTGCATGATGCGTTGTTAACATTAAAGACTAGTAATTGCACACATAGAAGTGCGAACATGGCAGATACGACAATGAGCGATTAAGCATTGGATATTTCTTGAACGGGCCAACGCGATGACCCATGTTTGAGATGAACAATCAGAAAGGACAATATAACTCTCCACAGATCTTGATTTAATGTGAATTAATGGGAGATCTCCTCGAGCGTTTCGCTCATTAATGACAATGTTGACGGTTCCTCCATGGTTAGTTGTTAGCATAAAAGGTTTCTAATTGCATATTAAGAAAGAAGTATGGAGGTCGTGGGGGCGGGAAAGAGCAGTTAAGGAGTGTCTAATTATCGAAAGCGGTCGGGTGCGCTTCAAAATAGGGTTGCAAGGTACAACTATTGGAGGTGAGGGCGCGAGGGTCAAATTGTATGTCTCAGAACTTTTTGAGTGCAATACGCATAACACCGAAGAGGGTATGATAGGACAGTCTAGAGGGAAATTTGTATATCGCGGAAGTCCGGGTAATGTTTGCAGGACACAGAACAATGGAGGTGCAAATGTGAGCCCACCTATCCGGGAACCCGCAATCGAAAAAGTGGCTTAAGTATGGAATAGAGAAACGGTTGGGCGGATTCGTTTTTGCTAATATATTGAAACTTGTAATATATATCCCATTGCGTGGCAAGATCTTTTATGCATGTCTCTGGGCAGAAAAGAGAAAATAAGAGAAGATAAATTAATTTAAATTCAACGAGTCGAGCTTTAATTAAATTTTACTATCTTGTCTATGCTTTTTTTTTTTAATGGCGGTCAGTACGGTTGTTGCATGATGAACTATTAGTAGTAAACCTTGGTCGGGCACAGTGAACAGTGCCTAAGAATTGGAGTTTTCGTGAACCCACCAACCCGAGGAACCGCGAAAGAGATTCCATGAAATGGGCAAGTATGGAAAGCCGTCGGACGGGCTTCAGAATTAGGGTGACAATGGTTCCCCGGGAGACGTGACTTCCCGAAGGTCAAATTGTATGTCTTGGGACTTGAATGCAAAATGTTTAATGACATGTTTAAGGTTCATGCAAAATGAAGTGTTGGCATTAAAGCTTACCAATTTCATTCCCAATGAGAAGTAGGAAGGTGGCAGGGACACAGAACAACAAGTAAGGAATGACTAATTATCGAAAGCGATTGGTGACGCTTTGAAATAGGGCTACAAGATACATCCAACGGAGGTGAAGGCCCGAGGGTCAAATTGTATCTCTCGGGCATGATGATGCATTCCTGCGGACAAACTGTATATCGCGGAAGTCCATGTATTGCTTTCTAGTCATGGAACATTGGAAACACAATCCTGAGCCCTCCAGTCCGGGAACCTGCAATCAAAAAAATGTCTAAGTATGAAATAGGGAAACAGAAGGGTGGACTCGATACACAGTAAATATACAATGTCATGGAAATACATCCAACTTGGGGCTAAGTATTGAAAGGAAGGGTGGATGGCTGGGCTCGTGACGGGGCATTCCAGCGGACAAATTGTATATCGCAGAACTCCAGGAACTATTTGCAAGTTGCGGAAGATTCCAAACAAAATTTTTAGGTCGTCATTCTGGGAACCCACAATCGAAAAAGTGTCCAAGTATTGAATAGGGAAACGTTGGCCCGGACTTGTTTTCGCTAATATATTGAAATTTGTAATAGTTTTGCCATTACTTGGCAAGATCTCTTTTGCATGTTTCTTGACAAGTTCTGTAGGGATGGTTAGTCCTTTAGACTTCGGCTAACTAATGAGGATCCTTACGGTTGTTACATGATAGCATTTTAGTATTAAACCTTTGGTGTTGCATATTTGGAAAGAAGTACGAGGATGGTCGGAACAGGAAACATTGACTAAGAATTGGATATTTTGTGAACTCGTCAACACGAGGACACAAAAATAGGGTGACAAGGTCTCCCTAGAAGACGTGAGGCCCCGACGATCAAATTGTATAGCTCAGAACATTTGAATGCATATTCTGTAACACGGAAGAGGGGACGATGTCAGAATCTGGTAGTCAATTTGTATATGGAGGAGGACCAGATGCCAATTGTTTCATACCAGTGTGTTCAGTTGTCACTCGTAAGAGCATAATTAATGTATATTAGGAAGGACGAGAAGTTAGTGAGGATGGAAGGCAGCGACAGATACTTACAAACATTTGTGAACTGTGGTAGAGTGAAGTTTGCGAGTTTGAGGAGTCTGCGGTGGAATTGTAGATCATGAAAGTTTTGAGTGCAAGATGTATATCACGGAACAAGAAGCAGCAGAGTTCGAAAGAGCTAACCCAGCAATCGTGGCCATAAAATTGGCTAAGTATGGAAAGGAACAGTGGTATGTCAGATTCGTCATGTGAGGATATAGATGGAGATGAAGATATCTCAACCCGTCAACGTTGGAACCCGCTATCATAGAAATGCGACTAAGTATATAACCAGGAAGCGATAATACACGGGAAGAAGAAAAGGGAAAAAGGGCTAAGGATTCCACGGTGGAATTGTAGATCACGAAAGTTTTGAGTGCAAGATGTATATCACGGAATAAGAAGCAGCAAAGCTCGAAAGTGCCAACCCGACAACCGCGGCCATAAAATTGGCTAAGTATGGAAAGGAACAGTGGTCGGTCGGATTCGTCATGTGAGGATATAGATGGAGATGAAGATATGTCAACCTGCCAATGCTGGAACCCGCGAACATAGAAAGGCGACTAAGTATATAACCAGAAAGCGATATTACACAGGAAGAAGAAAAGGGAAAAAGGGCTAAGTATCTCATAGAAGAACATCTACTGTTTGTTTATTAATGCCAATATTTTTGAACCCCTAGTGAGTTCTCACAGGTAAAAGCATAAATTGCATATCACAGAAGTTCTTTGGGTGCAAGATGTATATGACGGAACAGGGGATACCGCAAACCCGGGACCTGGTGATTAGATAATTGGCTAAGTATTGAAAGGGATCGTGGTCAGTCGGGCTCATGGTGTGAAGATATAGATAAAGTGTTGCCAATTTGCGAATCCAGGAGGCCATGATCATATAGATGTGACTAAATATAGAACCACAAAGGGATAATAGAGGGGGAGAAAAGAGGAAAAATTAAAAGAAAGTGTTTATATTTATTTCAATAGTATTCATATTAATATATATTAATAGATTATTTCTAGTCCAAATGCAGATCATCTTCCAATTTGCAGGATCCTGTTCGGTTCGCAAATTTCGTTGAAATCCATAAGCAATAGGAAGGGAAAAAATGGCAGATGGTTGGGCTCGTGACGAGGCATTCCAATGGACAAATTGTATATTGCGGAACTATGGGCAATGTTTGCAACTTGCGGAAGATTCGAAACACAATTTTGAGGCCGTCAATCCGGGAACCCGCAATCGAAAAAGTGTCCAAGTATGGAACATGGAATTGTTGGCCTGGACTTGTTTTCGCTAATATATTGAAATTTGTAATAGCTTTGCCATTACCTGGTAAGATCTTCTTTGCGTGTTTCTGGACAAGTTCTGTAGGGATGGTTGGTTCTCAATACTTTTTCTTATTAATGACTATCTTTGCAGTTGTTTCATGATGGTGTTTTAGTATTAAACCTTTAGTGTTTCATATATGGAAAGAAGTACGAGGATGGGCAAAACAAGAAACAATGACTAGGATTTGGAGATTTTGTGAACCCGCCAACGCGAGGATCCAAAATAGGGTGACAAGGTCTCCCCAAAAGACATGACGCCCCGACGGCCAAATTGTATAGCTCGAAACATTTGAATGCATCATGTGTAACACGGAAGAGGGGACAATGTCGGAGTCCGGTAGTCAATTTGTATATGGCGGAGGACAGGGTGCCAATTCTTTTGTACCAGTGTGTTCATTTGTCACTAGTAAGAGCATAGTTAATGTATATTAGGAAGGACGCGAAGTTAGTGGGGATGGAAGGCAGTTACAAATACTTTGAGCGAAGTTAATGTATTCGAGGAGTCCCCTTGGTGGAATTGTAGATCACGAAATTTTTGAGTGCAAACTGTATATCATGGAACAATAAGCAGCTGAGTTCGTAAGTGCCAACCCGGCAACCGCGGCCATAAAATTGGCTAAGTATGGAAAGGAACAGCTGTCGGTCGCATTCGTCATGTGAGGATATAGATGGAGATGAAGATATGCGAGCCCACCAACCCTAGAACCAATGATCATAGAAAGACGACTAAGTATATAACCAAAAAGCGATAATGGACGGGAAGAAGAAAAACCGAGTTCTTATGCGCCAACCTGACAACCGTGGCCATAAAATTGGCAAAGTATGGAAAGGAACAACATTTGGTCGGATTCGTCATGTGAGGATATAGATGGAGATGAAGATATGCCAGCCTGCCAACCCTGGAACACGCGATCATAGAGAGGCGACTAAGTATATAACCAGAAAGCGATAATGGACAGGAAAAAGAAAAGGGGAAAAGGGCTAAGTATCTCACAGTAGAAAATCCATTTTTCGTTTATTAATGCCAATCTTTTCGAACCCCTGTTGAGTTCTCACTGGTAAAAACATAAATTGTAGATCATGGAAGTTCTTTGGCTTCAAGATGTATATGACAAAACAGGGGACATAGGTGTTGGATACTGCGAACCCGGGACTTGGTGGCCAAATAATTGGCTAAGTATTGGCCAAGAGAAATTTTTGATATTTATTTCAATAGTAATCATATTAATATATATTAACATATTATTTCTGGTTCAAATGTAAATCATCTCCCAATTTGCAAGATGTTGTTTGATTCACAAATTTCGTTGAAACCACCGAAGTTTTGAGTGCAACATGTATATAACCCAACAAGAAGCAGCAGTGTTTGGAAGCACCAACCTGACAACCGCGACCATAAAATTGGCTAAGTATAGAAAGGAACAACGGTCGATCGAATTCATCATGTGAGGATATAGATGGAGATGAAGATATGTCAGCTCGCCAACCCTGGAACCCGCAATCATAGAAAGGCGACTAAGTATATAACCAGAAAGCAATAATAGGCGGGAAGAAGAAAAGGGGAAAAGGGCTAAGTATCTCACAGAAGAAAATCTTTGTTCCTTTATTAATGCCAATCTTTTCGAACCCCTGGTGAGTTCTCACTAGTAAAAGCATAAATTCCATATCACAGAAGTTCTTTGGCTGCAAGATCTATATGATGAAACATGGGACATAGGTGTTGGATACCGCAAACCCGGGACCCGGTGGCCAAATAATTGGCTAAGTTTTGGCCAAGAGAATGTTTTTATATTTATTCCAATAGTACTCATATTAGTATATATGCACGGATATTATCAAATAGAAGAAGTTGCAATATATGCAAGATATTGAACAGGAACATGACGTCAACACTTGAGTTGCCTTGTTGTAATAGTCATTAATTCATTCTATTTACGGGACCCGAAGAATGAAATCAGGTTGGGTCTTCCAATTTCTTTCTTCAAGTATAGGGTGGGCTCCACATAAGTATGGCCTATGACAAATTATTCTTCAATGTAAAATGTAAGGAATGAATAGAGTACCCTTTATTTAAATTGAAGTACTGGGCAACAGAAAGAAAAGCTCGCCGTCCATGTTTAATGACACATGGGAAAAAGGTACAAAATAAAATGAAAAGAAATACCAGAGATTGGAAAACACCATATAAAAAAAAAAACCCGCAAATATTCTATATTCAAATAAGATGGGTTACAAAATACAGATGAGATTATTTGCTACAATGACTGGGATTTGGCCCGTCGTCGAACAAAAAAAAATATGTACAATAATGAAGCTTGTTGACAGTCTTCTTGACAATCAAATGCTTGATTCGTAAAAAACAACGAGTTGAATATCAATTTCGGGTCTTGGACTTCATTGGTGTTGCCAACTAGATCTATCCTAGTTTTTTGCATAGCTTGTCTCTTTTAGATATGGCCTGCCTGCATTGGCTGGTTATTCAACATTCCATTCTTTGTTAAGTGTTAATTTCCCTTTGTCGTCGAAAACTTGGGGTTTAAGGTGCCTTCCTTGTAATGTTCCTAACCATTGGCATCCGAGACAACATAGAAATGTGATTCAGGCCCAATTCAAAGTCGAGGGAGTCGTTTGATGTGAAGTCGGTTCTGGGGGAAACAAATCTTGTTAGGCAACAAAAGATGAGACAAAAAAAAATCAAGTATGTTGTGACTGTTATTGTACCTGTATTTGATCATTTGTTTGGTTGAAAAGCCTGCCTGAAGATTTGTATGTTGAACTTCGTTGTTTTATTACAATAAATTGGAAGGAACGTCCAAGCCAACTGCAAAATGTTCCTCTGTTGAAGTACATGACTTCTTCCGGCAGCACAGATCTAGCAAGTGTATCAAATGCTGCAAATCGCATCAGAATATATCTTTCGTCATAGGGGTGGCAGACATGGAGACCCACAAAAAGGTATGGAATGTTCAGAAGTGACACAAAATATTACTCCATGCCGAAATACACTCAGTAGGAAATTATAAAATTGGATACCAACGAATGTGAGAAATTGTATGCGCATTTGAATCAACATTCGAAAATCACATAACATTTTATGCCAAAGTTGTAACAGAATTGACAAACAGCTAATTTCTATGTCAAATAGTGTTGAGCGAGCTCTGGATGTAGTAACAGACTCGACATACAATCAACTTTCCATCACCACTAATACTAATGTCAAGTGTAAGAAGTCGTGATCCCAGGTTCTAGGTACTTTCACCTTCAGGCATCCACATAGGCGATGACCCCAGGCTCCAGATAGCTTCGGCCTCAGACATTGACATTGGTGGTGGCAATGGGAACAATGCTACTGACTGTAGTGCGACAATGTGGTAAACAAGCAAGGATGTCATTGTCAAAGCACTTAAACTACAGGATTGTCAAACCTGCAAAGAACATCGACTTTAGTGTTGCTTTCTCACAAAATCTACAATGTTGCTTTGAGTCCATAAATCTTTGGACGGTGGGTGTTCTATGCGATAATGAACTTGACATTAGGCAAATGCCAAACATCTATTATTTGACATTGCAGTGTTAATGCAATTTCCATAGTGGACAACGTGAACCCCAAACAACGTCTAAAACTTTTTGAACAATCGTCTATTAAAAAAATACATTGTTCTATATTTAAAAAAAGAAATTGTATGATTTTAACATTTTTTTTGTTTTTTCAAATATCGCATCAACTACAACAGAAGAAATGCATTTTCCATATCCAAAGCAAGGGAAACAACAGTAAGATTGACATTAGGTGGAAACATATCTGGAAACACACCGCTACATTAAGGTCTCTTCTAAAGAATAAAATAAGATGATTACATGAAGGTGGTAGTAAAAGGTGATTTTCATAAACCAAATCATTACCTGAACATGAGAAACTTCTTGCAGAAGGTGGTAGTATAAAGTAACCCTCATAAAGTGTTGCAAAGTGCATAATCCAGTTATATGTGTAGGAGTAGTAAAATAAAAAAATGTGCAGTAGTGATAGACAGTTGATTGTATGTGGAGTCTGTAACTACATCCAGAGGACAACAGACAAACTTTGACAAAGAATATGGCTTTCTATCAAGTCTGTTACCACACCCAGAAGTAGCTTAGAAAACTTTGAAATAGAAACTTCTGTAATTTTAGTATGTTGTTTTATCCACCCATACAGTTTCTCTTACCCGCGACGATCCAAACCTATAATTTCCTTCTGAGTACATTCGCGAATGGAGTAATATTTCACGTCATTTCCAAATATTACAGACCATTTTTCAAGCCATAGTAAGTGTGACTCCTCTGACGAAGAAAAATTCTTGTGTGATCTGCAGAATTTGATACACTTGCCAAATATGTGTTGTTGGAAGAAACTATATACTTCAACCAAGGAGCATTTTCAAGGTGACCTGAAAATCCCTTCCAACTCCCAGCAAGAAAACAAAGAAGATCAACAAATCTCCAGGCAGGCCTTTCAACCAACCAAAGCATTGAATACAGGGAGAACACCAATAAGAAGATACTTTTCTTTTTTTTCTTCCCTGTCTGAGTTTTTGTTGGATAACAGAGTTTTTTTTTTGCTCAAAGCTCACGTCACATAAAACCATTCTCTCTTCTTTCATTTGGGCCTCAATGGCACCTCTAAGTTGTCTTACATGTCCATGACTAGGAACATTAGAACGAAGGCACCCTAAAGCCCAACTCTTTGATGATAGAGAGAAATGGGAATAAGTATTTAAAAGCAACGCTGGAGGATGACAGTATAATCTTCAGTAGATTTTGGTTTAATTCATCTTAATGACAGATGCCCTCGATATTTTCGAATATGTGTGTTGAATAGTGAATAATAGCAAGTAATAACATTCTCATATCCGAGCAGATTCTCAAATATGACAACATGTAACATATACATAGTATTAAAGAGAGAAATGACGTCAAGACCTCTGTGGATGACACGTTCGTGGATGGTAGTGTGGTAGTACAGTATTGCACTGTTACTATGATGATGCCTTTAAAAGACTAAAACAGCCAATATTTTTTTTTTGCAAATTCAAAAATGTAGGCAATAAAATTATCAAATCCCATAATATTCGCATGTTTATGCATTTTAATGGGAGATGTCCTTGAGTGTTTCACTTATTAAAGCCAATATTTTTGAACCTATCTGGTCGGTTGTCACTTTTGAAAGAATAATTAATGTGCATTGGGAAGGGCAGAAGGTGGTGGGGATGGAGGGGAGCGACAAAATGCTTTTAAACTTTTCTAAACCCAGGAACGTGTGAACCCGCGAAACTTTGAAGACTTGACTAAGGTTGGACAGACAGACTCATCATAGGTAGATGCAGGGTTGCAAGTTGGAGGGGTGCAGGGTTGAATTGTAGAACACAGAAGTTCTGGGTGCAAGATGTATACCCCAAACGCGTGTCACCATAGTTCGATTGTAGAGCACGGAAGTTCTGGATGCAAGATGTACACCCCGAACACGAGTTACCATAGTTCGATAGCACCTATCTGCATTCATAAAATTGGCTAAGTATGCAACCAAACGACGGTTGGTCAGACTCGTGATGTGAAGATATAGATGGAGATGACGATTTGTTAGATCGCCACACCGGGAACCCGTGATCATAGAAACGTGACAAAGTATAGAACCAGAAACACATAATAGAGGGTAAGAACAAAAGGGGAAAAATGGACAAGTTTAGAAGAAATTGGATAAATATGTAAACGAACGACGGTCGACTGGACTCGTGATGTGAAGATATAGATGGAGATGACGATTTGTCAATTGGCCACCCTGGGAACCCGCGACTACAGAAACGTGGCAAAGTATAGAACCAGAAACGCATAATATAGCGGAAGAACAAAAGGTAAAACAATGTAACAACAGATCCAATTGCAGATGCAACACCCCAACATCGCAAAGCTTAAACAAACAAGAGAAAGCAACAAATAACAACCCAGTTAAGAAGCACCAAAAGGCCCAACCTCAACCGCAGGACCCGAACCCTGCAAAGTTGAATCAAACAACAATAAGCAGCATCCAACGAACAAAGAAGCAAGCACCAACCAGTCGACCAGGAATGTCGGTGAAGAACAATACTGGCCAAGTTCACTGCACACAAGACTGTATCAAAAAATTCAGATGAAAATGTATTGCAACACATCTGTTAACCAAATAGTTCAGGCTGTGAGACCTGTCAGGTAAAATTCAAAGCTGGGAGGACCATCCAAATGCCAATGTTCGACATAGAACCTACATCCATCACAGAAAAAGTTATGCATCGCAAAAGGATATTGTATTTTCTCCTTACATAAAAAGATGTTTTGCAAGAGGATTTCGACTCAGGCATCCCTAGTAGTCAAATTTCCCACCTGCAAATTGCAAACATCAAGCAAAAATAAACACGACACCCAAACCTTCCCATCAATGGGGAACAACAGAAGGGCAGTTCCAATCGCGGTTGCAGAATCCCAAACGTGCAAACTGCAACAAGACCAACATGCAAACAAGAACAACAACAACAGGAAAATAAGAAATCAGTGAACATGCAAGAAGCAAGCATGAACCAGTGAACCAGCAATGTCGTTGAAGAACAATATTGCCCACATTGACTACAGAGAACATTGCATATAAAAAATAAATAAGAAAATGTATTGTAACAGGCCTGCTAAGTAAACATTTAATGTTGTGAAGCCTGTTAGGTAAACATTTAATTCTGTCATAATTGCTTTGTAAACATTTAAGAAAGAATGCAGTGCGGCAGGTCTCTTACGTACCAAAAAAACATTTATTATATTATTTCATAATATAACAACTCAGAGAGACCGTTTATGATCCAAAAACTTTGGATATGCTAGCATATCAAACATTGGGATAAATTTAGCTAGCAGAAAATGCTAAGACAAATATTCGAACTAATGCTAGCATTAATCCACCTTCGAGCAATGCATAAGAAAATATATGATTCAAAAAGACCGTATATGATCAAAAACTTTAGATATGCTATCATATAAAACATTGGGAATAGCGAAGCCGACAATAAGACCTCCAATCTGTTATCCAATCAGATCATGACATATATGATACTTTTTATTATATAAATTTCAATGTGTTTAGTTCCCTAGTTCCAACAATAGATATTATGCAAATATTTGTGGTCAAAGGACAAACTAATATGAAGTCAACGAATTATCGATCGCTATAATCCCTCTATGCCTTCGACTGGGACTAATAACACCATCATACCCAAGTCACTTTAAAGTCCAATTTAAGAAAAAGATCACCAAGATTAAGCTTCATATAGATTCCAAGATAATCTTATTCATATTAACCAATCTAATCTTGTGTTTAAGCTCCAGCCATGGGATCTAATATAATCTCTTGTTTGTTTGTAAATTAAGTCTTTACCAATGTAAATTGTCTTTTTAACACTTTAGAAAACCAAGCACTAAAAACACTTATCCACAACTTCATCTCATATTTTATTTTTGCTTTTAATAACAAAAAAAATCTATTTTTTTAAAGTATTAAGAGTTATAAAAATTAAGCAATATAACTAGCAAATGAAGTATGTCGTTTTTATAACGCTTCATTGAAATTTTATAAACCAAATTCCACCAAGACACTTAAAAAAAATGGATTCAATAAATGTTATGGATGTCTCATATCAATGCAAAGATGTCAAAAGCTTTAAAAATACCTAAATTACACAATTTCAACAACTAGGTTTCACTAATTCCATTATTAACAAAGTAAATTTTACCAAATTCCAATAAAAAAACATTCCAAAGAAATATTAATGAAGATACATTTCATTATAATTCTATCATTCAAAATCTCTCCAACCTCATCCTTAATATATATGTTTTAGTAAATCGAAAACTTAATTCAAATTTTTAAATTTAATTTAAAATAATTTAATGATAATATTTAATATTTTTTAAATTTAATTTAAACCATTTAATAATAATATCTAATATTATTTTAATATAGGGAATTTAATAATCATGTGATGGTTTTGGACATTCACACTCTTTCCAAATTCAATTAATATTTTAATGATCTGACCAATACATCCACGAAAATTAATTTTACTGTTCCTTAAAATTTCTGAAAATTAATTTTACTACATATTATAATGAAAATATTATTATAATGTTCCTTAAAATTTCTGGATATGAACTATGTAAATAATTTTATTGTATTTTTATTTCATTTTATATTTAAAAATAGTATTATATTTTTATATATTATTATAATGTTCCTTAAAATTTCTGGATATGAAATATGTAAATAATTTTATTGTATTTTTATTTCATTTTGTATTTAAAAATAGTATTATATTTTTATATTATTTTATATTTTAAAAAATATTATGTTTATATTTTATTTTATATATATTTTTAATAAAAATATTATTATGTTTTTATATTATTATTATTTTTTTCAAAGAAAAAAAGCGTAATTTTATTTCATCATTGAAAATAAAATTACATTATGTATATACAGCTCTTGATGTATTCTGTTACATATGAGTTTATAGTTGATTGCTATCATTGTAGTTGAAGTACATTTCTGCATTAGTGTCTTCCAAAAAGGTTTATGTTCTTGTTGTGATTTTCTGTACGCAAGTGTTGTTGTATGAAGCTCCGTCAAGTCCCTAAAATTGATTGTTTTTTGCAAATGTTTTCATTGCAAAAAGAATACAAAAGTATCTTTTGACACTGTATGAAGTCATTCCAAGAAGGATTGGTGCATATATTCATAAGCTTGTTCATTTTGATGTTCAGTTACTTTCCATTGGCCCATAGCCAAATGAATCCCCTCTTTTGACCTCCAGTCCGCTTCTTTATTGTTTTCCATGTAGACATGTTGACAAACAAAAGTGTCAAAGGAAGTTTGTAATCGAGCAATGTCTTCCACTAAGGAAGCAAGTCTTGTGTTTAAACATCTTTGTGTGCCTCTTATCCAGTTTATGAGATTTAAAGAATCCCCCAAAACATTTAAGGAGTGACAACCCTTTTCAATGGCGAAGGCAGTGAGTAGTTTGAGGATCAAAAGTTCTGCATAGTTGTTTGTTCCTGACCCAAAACCAAAGGTCAAAGAGTAGTAGTGTGAATCTGAAAGAAAGAGAAGTCCTCCTCCTCCACATTGATTAAGTTGTGAAGCCCCGTCGAAGAATCCCCAAGGGGAAGATTTTTCAATCTCGACCCCCTGTGGTTGTCAAGTAGTGAGTCTTGGACTCTGCAAGGGAAAATAGGACAGAATAGCTACACTTTTGGCTGTTGTGATTTCTGGAGACAAAGGGACTCCTTTGAAGATGATAGAATTGTGTGTTATCCCAACGCCCCAGATGACCAATAACGGGAGCGCTCTTAAACTTGTGTAAGCTATGGTCTTCCACCAAGAAACCTAGGTGTGTTCCAAGTCTTGTCCCGCCCAACTGCATTGAAGATCTAAAAGTTTGGAGACTTCAGTCCATACTTTGGTGATAAAACTACACTTTAGGAAGAGATGTGAAGTATTCTCTCCTTCAGATTTGCAGAGATTGCACCAACCAGGGCCAAAGAAATTTCTCTTCTAAAGATTTTCTCAAGTCAGGACTTTGTTGAGTAGGACATTCCACATAAACATTCTTGTTTTTGTAGGACTTTTAATCTTCCAAAGTTTTCTCCACCACCAAAAAGTCTCTCGAAGGCCCAGTTCTGAGTTTAATTTTAAATAACCCAGTTTCAGAGTATAAGTCCCTGAGGGAGCCGAGTCCCAAATCAATTCGTCCTCACAGTCTTTGACCCTTATTTGAGAGATATTTAATAAATTTATGTATCTTTCCAATTCTAGAGTTTATTCTTCGCCTAAACCCAGCCTGTTTACATCCAACCTACCCTGTGACCAAAGAGTGGAGCGTCTTGGGTCAGCCAGGTTGTTTAAATGAGCATATCCCAAAGTGTGCAAGTGTTGAATCAGTTTCTTCGAGAGTATATGTTGTCCCTCACTTCCTGGCCAAGGGTCTTTCCCAAGTCTGAACCGACGTCCGTTACCTATTTTCCATGCTTGTTCATTTTCAATGATCAGGAAGGCATTTAAAATTACTTTCCAGATCACTGAGGCACCTTTTATGGATTTTTGTTGACTTTTGAACCAAATCTCCAAGAGAACTGGTTCGATATATTTTTGCACAACTACCTTTGTCCATAGACTAATAGTGTTTATAATACGCCATCCACCCTTGGCCGCCAGTGCTTTGGAGAAGAGGAAAATATTTTTAAGGCCCCATCCTCCCATTGCCTTTGGAACAACAATTTTATCCCAACGGACCCAAGGAATTACATGAGCTTCCTTTTCACCGCTCCACATAAGTTTTGAGGTGAGTTTTCTTGTTGCTTCCAGGATTCCTTTTGGGATCCATGAGAGGGACATCCAATAAACCAGGATGGCTTTCAAAACTGAATTTACCAGTACCAATCTTCCTGTGCGTGAAAGCCACCGATGGCTCCATATGTTTAGTCTTTTGTCCATTTTATTCAAAAGCCACTTCCAATCCTCTTTCATGTGATCATTTGGTTTCAATAAAAAACCCAAATACTTTAATCTGTCATCTAAGTTATTTTCTTCAAAGGGGAAGTGAAGCCTAAAGACTTGCTCTTCTTCTTCAGATAATAAATGTGTAGAGAGCGTTGATTTCCATTCATGTTGCTTTGGAGAAAAGAAAAAGGATATTCCTTAAGGCCTTTGCCTCCCTTATAGAACCTCTATTGAAGATTAAAACATCGTCCATGAAGAGAAGGTGTTTGAGGTGCAAGGCTTGTGAAATTTTGATTCCGGAAACAGAGCCCACACTTTTTGCTTGCGATGTTTCTCTGTTGAGCCCTTCAACTACTAAGAGAAATAGAAGAGGTGATAAAGGGAACCCCTGTCTAAGACCTCTTTTTGAAGTAAAGAAAGAAGAGGCCGAGCCATTCAAAAGGACAACAAAAGTAGCAGAGGTGAGGCAATTCATGACCCATTTTATGAAGGGGACATCAAACCCCGAGTGAGTAAGTAATAAACGAATATACAACCATCTTACTCTGTCATATGCTTTGGATAGATCAATCTTTTGCATTGCTCATTTTAATTTCCTTGTCTTCGTGCTGTGAAGTTCTTCATGTGCAACACCTATGGCTTCATGAATTTGTCTTCCTTCCAAAAAACCAATCTGTTCTTCTGAAATTCTTTCAGAGAGGATTCTTTTAATCCTTCTTGCAATTACTTTTGAGATAATTTTATAGGCACAATTACAAAGAGAGATTGGTCGGAATTCATCTAAAGTCTCTGAATTATCAGTCTTTGGGATAAGTGTTAGAAAGGTAGAGTTTAGGATTTGAGGTATTCGGCCTGAAATCCTGGAATCCTCTATCATCTTTAGTAAGTCTGATCCCAAAATCTCATAACATCCCAAGAAGAATTTGATATTCCAACCATCTCGGCCTGGTCTTTTGTCTTTTTGAAAACTGTGAAGCACTTCCAAGAGTTTTTTTTCCGTAACTACTTCCATCAGGAGTCGATTGTCTGCTTCATCTACAAATCTGGGAAATAGTTGAGCCACTTGTACCACTTCTTCTATTGAAGCTTGAGTTTTTGCTTTGAAAAGGTTTTAGAAGTAAATTTTCCCCAAGTTTAAGATTCCTTCAAAAGTGTTCTCCAAGTTTCCTGCAGAGTCCTTCAACTACCAAATGGTGTTGACATTTTTTCTTCCTTTGGCAAAGGCTTGGAAGAACTTTGTATTATCATCTCTACTTTCCAACCAAATGGCTCTACTCTTTAATCTCCAAGATTCTTCCCTTTCCTTGAGTAGTGTGTTCCTCCTTTTCT
>JZKD02S0274311.1:285290-296588 GCA_000966675.3 Picea glauca
CATGGACACCATTCCTATTGTCCCTACAAAGGAAGAAGTTTTTTCTTTAGATGACATAGAGTTCGGGGTTAAGCGGCTCGCAAATGGAAAAACTAACAACATTGAAGGCTACCAAGCTGAAATTTTTAAAATCGAAGTACCAATCCTTATCCCTCACATACAATTACTTTAAATTTTAAATAAATTAATTTTATATATACATATATTAAAAAGTTAAAAATAATACTATTATTTGTCTGCCCGCCTAAATAACACGAGGCCTAAATTTTGATAAAATTTTAATACATTTTTGTATGGTGACGTTCGAACTGTCCACGGTTGCCGATCTGGACACCGTGGACGACCACTATACCTTGTCCACGTGGACATCCTTCCCAACATTCCGGCGGCCGTAAAATGTTTAAGGTAAACGAGGCGGCCATAGAATCCGGCGGCAACGGGTTAGAAAATACTTACTTGTCCTGTAATTTCTGGTTCTTTTACGGCTGGAGGAGGGTGAAAATAACGCTTTTGGAAGGTCCCGTCAGGAGGCTCAGCAACACTTAATATTTTCATCCTATTTAAGCTGAGTTTTCATTCTGGTCACGAGTTTTGACCTATACAGCTGGATACCCATTTGGATTTTCTATCCAAAGCGGTAATTTTCTCGTAAATCTATCGCGGGAAGTTAGCGGCATTTTGCACTCTTATAGATCGAATTTTGCCTGAATTTCAGCTGTGTTTGTTGGAATTTTCGAACATTTCGGCCTCATTATTCCCTGCATTGTTCGTTACAGAGCTTAGCTTTCTTTGCAATCATGTCCCTTGATGAAGAATCCTGCTGAAACACTGTAAAAATGCTGCAGAAACACCGAAAAAAACTCAGGGGAAGACATGAAAAACCTTGAATGTCAAAGTATGAAGAAGCGGGCTGCACTGCATTGGGAAAAACAGGGCAGAAATCGATTGGATGGTTGGGAAAATAGCCGTTTTTCGGTCATGGAGGATCTGAAGAGCTGTTTCCCGGGTGGTTTGAGCTCAATTTATCATCCTTGTGTGAGAACTCCAAATGAAGGTAGCTGCAGGTATGGCCAAAACCAGCTTAGAATTACTCTGTTTTCAATACTTATTACTGTATTCTGTCTATGTAGATTTGCTTCTGGTAGTGATTACAAGGTCAATGATGAAGTGGGTAGTGTTGAGGCACTGGGTTCTGGGTCCTTGAATGGCTCGAGGAGGTCATTGGATGGAATTCTTCAAGAGTATGCATTCAAGGCACTTACTAAGCCTCGTACTGGCATCATATATGATGCTCCAGTGCCCTCGAATCTCTCTGGTATGAAGGTTGAGGCAGTGAGATTGAAGAGTGGAAGCCTTTGGAATAGAGGGATGCTATATAAAGAGTTTCAGATCCCCTCAGGAGTCCTAGAGCAGGTCTATGTGCAGAGGTTAGTGCTGGTTTATCAGAATCTGGGCAACTGGTCTTCTCTGTATTACAACAAGCCCGGATTTGACCTTGTAGCACCTGTATTAGGTCTCTTGGCTTATGATGCCTCAAATCTGAGCGCCATTAATCCGCAAGAGCTTCAGATTGTAGCAACCAAGCAACCAATATCGATTCGGTTTCCAGAGGTTCGAGAGGGATTGACTCCCATTTGTATATCCTTCTATTCGAATGGGTCAGTGAGCCTCAGTAACGCAAGCTCAAGTAATGTCTGTTCCACAAACTATCAAGGCCATTTTTCTCTTATTGTCGAATCTCCTGTCCCTCCCCCGACCCCAAGTCCTGCACCCGTTCCGGAATACACGTCACCAGCACAGCCTCCTTTAGTACCAGTGCGTGCAAAGAAGAAAATATCGAATACTTGGAAGATTGTTCTTGGCATTGCTCTGGGGTCGGTAGCACTTATAGCTTCATTGATCTTGCTGGGATTTGGAATGGTCAAATATAACCAGACCTCAAAGATTGCTAGAATGGAACACCAAGCTGATCAAGGAGAGTCATTGCAGACAACTTCCGTTGGTAGTAGTAGGGCTCCAGCAGCAGGTGGGACTCGAACACAGCCAATGTTGGAAAATGAATATATTGCATAGATTGCAAAAGACACTATGCAGGAAAGTATGTTGACATTTCTTTGTGAAATTCATTGATTCACCAGCCATCTTTCTGATGGCTATTCTATTTGAATACTGGTTCATATCGTAATACGGTGAACACTTGTTAGAACCCTTCAGAAACAGTTTCACTCGTGTGTTGCCACTTGATTTGTATTAATTTTCCGATGCGGGGCTAAGCCTAAGATGGCATCCATGAACACTCCTGTACAGTGAAGTCTACTGGTTCAGACAAATATGCAGTCGAAGGCTTGAATGCTGTATTAATCTCTTGAACAGGGCCTGCATATCTTCTATCTTATTGAAAAGGAATTCAACAAGATGCAGTGCTGAGTGGCCTGGATGTTAAATCCATTGTGAAACGCTCTCTTCTCGGTAGTAGTCCTTAGTATGGCAATTTGTGCTTTTTCTTGGGTTGTGATTTTCATTAATGGCAGTCTGCTCGCCACATTGGAAGGCATGGCATCTATTTCTACATGTCTCTATTATTCTTTTGTACTAATTTGCATAACTTAGTGACATTGCTACCAAAATTCATTGACATTCATTCATTGTATTATTTTTATAAAAGGTTTTGGCATAAGCATGTAACCGAGAATTTGAGACTGTCTATGCTTATATATGATAATAATTGCATTTATTTCAGTTGCATCAGGATTTCTTTATTGGATTTCCTGCTGGAATAATCCTAGGATGTTATTTTCCATTCTACCGCTTATTCCCTTTTTTGAATTTCTTACTCCATTCTTTAACTCCGCTCCTACATTCAGCAGTATTTTGTTTTAATATATTTGAAACTATGAAAGTATCCCACAAAAAGCTGGGCATGTAACAATTGGCCTTGGAGCAATGCACAAGCCATTATCGATATACTGGGAAAAGTTCAAATGCTTTGAGTTTAAAAGCGATACTATTAGACACTACATGGATTGGCTCATTGAAAGAAATCACTGTAAAGATCATACGACTATGGCATAAACTACAATATAAAGGTGACCAAGGAAAATAGCTGACAGACATCACCTATGGATTGCATCAGGCCATGAATAGTGTCTTTCTTTTGCACATCAAGGTTCATTGTCTAGAAAGGGAAGCATGGTTTGTTGGGGCAGTGCATTGTATCTACCCCTGATCCAATCAGTCATGTTATATATTTCAGGTTTTTTACCCTTACTGCTTTTTGGACACAACATCTGATTGAGCATTTTGCCTCAATTTTTTGTAGTTAGAATCCCTGAATTGAAAGGTCCTTGCTGCATGGAGTAGGATTTTATCATATGCGGTCAGGATGTAAGCAGGCTGTTCTTCTGATGTGTTCAGGACTGAAAGAGTTTGCTTTATCTTCACACAATGCAATCTCCTCCTAACCTCAAAATGGCTCTCCAATCAACAAGCGGGAGATTACTACTTAAATAGCCAATTATCGCATATGTTCTGCTGAACACACCTTTGTCTATCTGCATAAATATGCTATAAACTTGATGCCAATTTTCTCTAAGTTAAGAATTCAATAAACTTAAACCAAAGAAAAAGGAGGTACATGGATCTGAAAACCATCCAGGTTGAAGTGTACAAAAAAGTACTGTTAGCTTCTAAAGCCTAAAAAACACTTGATCATATCCTGCAAACTAAATTCTTATTTCACACAAGAGCACAGATATATACTTGTATACAAAAGGACCAGACCAATAAAAACTTCTCATGTGCCCATGGTGCCACTGGAGACAGGATATCTGTTTTTCAAAATGAAATTTATTTTTCTGTAAGGTAGATGCTAGAATAATTAATTTAGGTCTCTGTGGAGAAGACTGGTAATAAAAATAGACTATTGCCGACTGTCAAATGCAGTTCCACTAGTGATAGATATGGGCTATTGCAAGCAGTCAGATCTATCACCCACAAGCTTTTGCAAGCGAAATAATTGACTTATCTGAAATCTGCCTCTTTGTCAGCAGTCTTGCAAAATGGCTATTATGCCTTGCTTCTCAATTCTGGGTTTGGAGACTAGGCATTGATGTTCTAGAGGTTACAAAAGATTCATTCGATTTGCTCAAGTGTACCAGTCTTTCCTAAGTGCTTGGTCCATTGTCATTATAGAAACTTCTTGATTAGATGACCTTCATCATTCGCTCTGAATGCCAATGCTATGCATAAAAAGTCAGTTATGTTTATCAAGTTCCCTCGGGCCATTAGAAATTAATGCTCATTTTGCACACTGGTTGCCATGTCAGTATTGCCACATTAGCACCTGAAACAATTTTTTTGCTAATGATTAAATCTAGAAAATTAGTTGAATAGATCTAGTGCTTGGAATCTTAATGAACCAAGACATGTACATAGTTTGCAAGAACTGCAATTAGTTAGAATAAGGTTCTATAAATGATGAACACTAAAAAATAAAATTTTTCTTGTCTATTCTCAACAACTCTCTTTAGCACTGGGTTATTTTTAGTGCTCCTAAAGCGAGAAAAATTATATTTGATATGTTGGCCTACTTTAGACTAGATTCATATAACCCACTCTCTTATTAAGATCTTTAGGCTGAAGATCGAGTTTTATCTTCACTCTCCGATTTTGTAACAAATTTGTACTCTAGATTAATGTGATATTGTAAACTTAAAGCAGTGAGACAAATTAGTTTGGAAAACCTTCATACTTTGTGCTCTTTCTTTCATCTATTGTTGCATCAAAGTAGTTGTGAACTTGTGAGTGTGTGAGATTACTGCAGCCTTGTGAGGTAAACGTAGCCATATAATGGAGAAACACAAGTTAGGTTGAAAGGAAAGTTGTGTCTCAGAGTTGGAGGGACTTTTGAAAGAGTTTTTGGGAGCTTCAAAATCAGGGATAGACTAGTTGGAGAGCACCATCAATGGCCAAAGCATAGACGTGTTCTTTCTCATTAAGGAGGTCAAACTATCAAAGCCTAATGCTATAGATTTTTAATCTCACTTAGAAACTGTGAGAAGATCGATGAAGACACTTAGAGGGGATATCAAAAGGTACTCAAAGTGCCAAACTGCTGGACTTGCACAAGTTTGATGGCAAGTAATATGTTTTGATAATTCAAAGTTAGAAACTTTTTTGTGCTGAGCTTTGGAGCATTGTAGATGGAAATGAGCTGAAGCCAAATAATGCACAGATGAAAATTAAGTTTATGATGCTAAAGATAGGAAAGATCTAACAATCATCAATGTGTCAGTCACATTGGCATCATACCACTTATGCAAAATGTAGAGACCTCTCATGAGGCTTGGAATACATTGAACACTTTGGACAAGACATCTAATGAAACTAGGGTTCCCTATTTGAGAAGCCAATTGTATAGTTTGAAGATGGAAGAAGGTAATTCAATTATAGTTCATCTCACTAGACTAAAAAATATAGGACTTTGTAACTCTCAATGGCTTGCCATGGTATCTTCTAGTGTTGCAAAACTCCACATCAACCAAAAAATGGTGGGAGTCATTAATTGGGGAAATTGATAAAATTGGGAAAAAAATGACAAAACTTGGCAAGCATCAACTTATACCTAAAAAACTTGACAACTTGAAAAACTCTAATTAACTTAAAAATATTGCGAGAAATTAAAGAGTTTTGCAACATCGGTATTTTCAAGTGTTTATAAAAATTCTAGGCTTATTAATAAAAGTTATACCCTTCGATATTTGATCAACTAGGAGGATTGATATTGCAAAAGGAGCAAAGGGTTAAGCTTTATTGATGAAGAAGGTAGCTATGAACATGTTGCAGTGAAGCATAAGGGCAAAGGAAGGCAAAGTTTTGTCCAACAAAGAGAGGAGAGGAAGTCAAAGACAAGGCGACTTCAAGCATAAAGATTCAAAGAAGGGTGACTTTAGCTTAGGTAATAAAGGCAAGTGCTATTATTGCGCAAAACTAGTTCACAGTGAGGAGGATCACTGGAAAAGTAAGCATGGCTTTTCTTATACAAAGCCTAAAAGGCATCAAGGAAAATATGTGGAAAAGGAGCATGGTAACAGTAGTGATATTGAAGAAAAAAAGAGAGATTATACTCTTTATTAGTTCCACCAGTGCCCAAAAGTTTATCTAAAGAGGTATGTTATATAGACTTACGTGCCATAAGGCACATGACACGCAAAAAGGAGTGTTTTGCCTCATTGGATGATAAATGAAAATCAAAGATAGGTAGTCGTTGATGATAGAGCACACATGGTTAACAACCAAGGACCAATCCTACAAAAGACGTGTAATGGAGGTACCAAGGATGTGCATGACGTGTTATTGTTAGAATTTTTCCTGGTTGCTCCGAAGTTCTTCTCCATTCAATGTGGGTGAGTAGTTGCAAAGATGGGTAGAGCTAGAGAGAGGGGACACTTGTGAGGGTGATCTTCATGAGGATAGTTTATTTTTTGAACCCTCTTTACCATTTTTGTTTTGTTGGAGTTATTCTCTTCCATGATGGGCATACTTGCCTAAGTGGGTGCTTCAATGCTAAAGTAGTGGAATTGTAGCGTACCCCACCCCATCTTGAACACTATTGAGGTGATGGAGTATTGCAGAGCAACTCCATATTGCTCTATTGTCATTCTGTAACATACCTAGGATGCCTTTCTTGGCCATCCAACACTACTGACAAGGTTACTTTGCCACATAAACAATCTGTGAGGACAAATTTAACCTCTAACAACAATATAATACCGAATTCATATGAAAATATAAAACAACAATGGAAATGACAATACATATTCATAATTCTTTTATTGCCCATTAAATTCAGTGCATTAGCAAACATAAAAAATTCCACAAGAAAACAACCATGAATACTTATCTATGAATAAGGCCATGTCCACCAAATCGATTGCCGAGGAGCGATTTTCCACCCAACTATAGGAATAAACTATGGATTCTACCCCCAAGCTAGATCACGATACCACTAGGGTGAAAGAACCTCCTACAAGGATCTAAAATCACTCAACCCAACCCATTACTCTCATGACAAGCCAATCTACTCAATACAAAACTCGATAGACCCTCTTCAAACACTAAGATCGGCCATGGCACTCTCTTCCTCTGCTCCACACAACACAAGGAAGACCCACTCCTTCTTTGTTCAATAGTCTCTTAGAGTGCCTCTCCCTTCCAATGATCTTTACTGTATGCAGTGTTACAACAAAATCTAGCACCCTCGTATGGTGTAAAGTCCTAAGCATTAAGGGGCTACTATTATGCACTCCGGAAGGCTACCCACTATCACCACAATAGCTCTTCCTTTAACTTTTGGTTGGCTCTTCTCCAACTCAAGGGGGGCTTCCCTAAACATAGAATTGCTAAGGCTATAGAGTGGAGGCTCAAGGTGATTTTGTGAAGAGTTAGCCTAAGAAAAATAAATTGTTGTAGTGAAAGTGAAATTGAGTGGTGTGGGAAAGGAATGAGAAGGTAGAAACCCCAAGACCAAGTGTCTAATAAGACCTTGGGCAAATGGAGTCATGGGAGCATAGATCAAAGAAGGCTAGTGCATGAGAATGTAAGGCAATAGGGCCTGCCATTCATGCCACAAATCAGCTTTAGTTTGCTGATTTTTTATAGCAGAAAACAAACTTGGAAGTCTATAGATGCCATACTTAAGCATTCGTCATAAATGTGAAGTTATGTTAATCTAACAATAATTTGGCTTATTGTATGAAAAGTTAACATAAGAACAATAGAGATAAGATGGTTAAGTCCTCCCATTATTCTATTCAAATGACACATGGTTCATTATAAAGGCAATCACAACATGCTACAAGGGTTTTCCAATACAAAATCAACACATAAAATATAAGTGCATAACAAAGCCTCACATCAAATGAAAATATACCTCCAATTCTCCATTAGACTCCAAGCATGTCGTATACAAATGAAATCCAAGGGGAGAACCCCTCAATCCCCAAAATACGAACCATTACAATGGAGAAAGAGCTTCTCTTTATAGAGTGAGTCTCTTCTCTCCATGACAAGTCAAATAAACATTATAATAATGGAGTAGTTAGATCTCTTCTCAATCCATGGTTGACCATGTTATAACATGTGGACTCTAGCCTCTCCAAAGTAATTTTCCCTCATCCAAAAATATAAGTATGCCCCAAATAATGCTCATGAATGGGACACGCCACCAAAAATAGGCATCAAACCAAGTCAAATGCCAAGTGTCCACATGGAATGCGCTTTCCAAGAATGTGCATGCATGCAACCATTCCGCATGTGTGAATTCCATGGTAACCAACTCCATTGATGAATGTGCAAGATGCCAAGTGGATGGAGCGTTCCACAAGAAAAATGTAGTCAACTCCCAAAATAGAAAGTAGATCATCTCTCCACAAGTGTGCCCTCCAAGACAATCCAAAAATAGCAAGAAGAAACCTTCCACGTGTACCCTCCAAGAATAATCCAAAAATAGAAAGGAGACCAAGTAAAAGAGCATGCTAAGTCACATGTGTGACCCTCCTCATGTGCCACACACCTCCCAATATCAACCTCCATAACCATCCCAAATAAAATAATATATATGCCAAGTCAAAGAGGTTGGGGCACTCTCCAATGAAGGTTAAAAGATGCCAAGTGTAGATGAAATATCCATGCAATAAAGATGAGAGAGCACCTAGGAGAGATACGCCCTAGAAAACTATGCCATGTAACTACCTCAACCACCCAACAAATCATAAAATATTCTCCATGTGAAGTGCCCTAGGAGAATGTGCCAAGGTGGTTAGAACTCATCCATAAAATACTCCATATGTTGAGAAATGTAGCTTGAACAGGAACCTCTTGCACAAGTTTAGTGTGAATGTGCAGTAAGTGGTTCGAGACATTTCTTTGGTGATTGCCTTGAAAAGGTGATCACTAATTCTATCTTGTAATTTCACTTGAAAAATAAAAAACAAAAGTGAAAGTCTATGTTTTGAAGTCAACTAATTTTAGAAATCTAAATGAAATGTTCTAGAAGTTCTAAACATTAGTGACTTAGATTAGGATTTAATCTTAGCTGTACATCTCAAAATTGAGATAGGTGTCTGCGAGGATTGAGGAGATTAGTTATCTTCTCTCAAAGCATGCATGGGACAAGATAGAAGAGGTCAATCACACATATGAGAAGACAACAAGAGAACTGGAAGAGGGCAGAGTGCATTCAAGGAGAAGAAGATGAGCACATTGCTAGAGTGACCAACAAGTTCAACAATTCATACAAGTCGTACCACAATTGTAGCAGTCCTTTCTTCATGCACATGCCATACACCTTTAGATCTAGTCATACACCCTCAGATCTGGCCATACATTGATGTTTGAGGTGATTTTATCCATACAACTATTGGTTCAAGCAGGTTGCAGAGCTCACCTTGTAAGCTTTGATCAAAGGAATGAAAAGATGATTAGAAGGAGAAATCCCTGTGTATGTGTTTTATTTCTTCCGCTATTCATTTTTCAAATACTGTGTGATTGATGCAACATTCATAAATTTTGTTTTCTGCTGTTAAATAAATTATGTTATTCAATTATTTAATGAGAGGACATTAAGACACCAATCACCTAGGTTAGAAAAATTTACATAGTATTAGAGCTATTCTTCTGATTGAGATTCTCAAGGGTTTATAGCAGTAAATCAATCACTAGAAAAAAGGTCCAACAGTTAGAGGGTTTCAATATTTCTTTTAAGGATTAATTTTCAGATTTGGGAGTTTGTGCATTAGATGTTAGAGATAGCCTTAGCTAGCCTTAGATTCGAGGATAGATTGGATGGCACCTGAAATTTCCTGCCATGAAAAGTTCGGGTTACACTCTTATTGGAAGAGAATGATCTCTGGGATATTGTCAAGGATGTTGTGCCTTCGCCTACAGACCATGGATGCCATAAAGGATCATTTGATCCCTCGTATATCCGAGAAGAAAATGGCAAAGGAAATGTTCAATGCCCTTGTTGGCCTCTATCAAAGTGAGAGCATAAGTAGAAAGACAATATTGTGAAACAAACTCATATCCATAGAGATGACCGGATCAGATTCAGTCACCTCTTACCTTATGAAGGTCACACAGATTCATGATCAACTTGCAGCAGTTGGGGAGAAGGTTGCAGATACAGAGCTAGTGAATATGGCACTGAATGGATTCTTAGCATCATGGGAACCATTTGTCAAAAGTATTTGTACTCATGAGAACCTTTCTAACTTTGAAAGGTTGTGGGATGACTGTATCCAGGAGGAAACGCAGATGGAGTCAAAGGCCAGCAAGAAGGGTGGTGAGAGAAGCTAGCCCTATTTGGTTAGACAAAAAAGGGCAAAGGTAAATGACCCAACATGGGTAAGGGAAAGAGTGAGGAGCTAGCCTCACAGTCGGGGAAGAAGGACTTGAGTAAAATGAAGTGCTTCATTATGCATGACAAGCACGATCATTATGCATCACAGTGTCCAGATAAGAAGAAGGTTAAAGTGAAGCAACAACAGGAGCAGGTATCCGCCTCTGCAGAAACTCAGATGAACGAGTTTTCTGCCAAGTTCAAGAAGGATTTTTCGATGGTATCTCGCCTCTCTATCGACATAGTTCCTACGATTGCATGGTATGTGAACAATGGGGCATCTCATCGTATGACATCAGTTTGATAGTTGTTTTCTAGTCTAATGAAGCAAGACCAAGGAGTATAGGCTGAGCTTGGTGATGATACTAAGTATCCAGTAGCAGGAGTTGGTACTATTCTCTTCCAGTTCGAGTCAGATAACTCTTTAGATTTTGACGATGTCTTGTTTGTTCCAAGTCTCAGAAAGAACTTGTTTTCAGTTTCGGTTATGGAGGATAAGGGAAATGCAGTTGGCTTCAAGAACCAACAAGTCCTCATAAGACCGAAGGAATCTAGCCCAAATACAACTCAGGTAATAGGGGTTAGAGAAGGTAATATTTACAGGTTGTAGGGTGAACTTGTTAGATCCCTAGTTCATAATAGTGATAGGTTGTGTGGGTTGTGGCACAAGAGAATGGGGCACCTACATCCTTGTTGTTGGGAGCACCCTCCTAGGGTCCTCTCCCCTCGAGGAATCGCGCTTTGAGCGAGAGTGTCCAAGGAGCACACCCCCAAAATTCAAGAGCATGCTCTGGGGCTCCTTGGGACACTCCTTGTCACTATGGGGAACATGACACTCCTTGGGACGCTCCCAGAGCAGGGAGTGTGTAATGTTCCTGACTTGGCTAGTCTAGGAAAAG
>JZKD02S0274311.1:303435-332982 GCA_000966675.3 Picea glauca
TGTTGACTTCTATTTTTAGCCCATACTGAGTTAAAAGCGCTTTTTACCCTTTTTAGCTCAATGTCATTTTCCGAATATAACACCGGTGACTGAAGTGACCTCTAGTGACCCTGTTTACCCCTTTTTGGCCCTGGCTATAGTCTAACGGGGCGGTTTAGACCATTAACCTCCTCTCTGGAGCTCCTATTTGGAAAGGGACATTACAGAGTGCGCTCCCCAAGCACTTCGTGGATGCTCCTTGGACGCTCTCTAGACACATTGAAACATGATTGAGATTTTTTAGTAGGTTTGACCAAGTTGGCAATTAATAGTAATATTAAGAAATGTGGAAATGTCAACTTTTACTTAAATTTTTAACGTTACCATTAATTCTTTTAGGATGTTTGAGAGTGGTTCCAACCTCATCGAACTTCATATGGAGAAAGTAGAATTTTATATCCCATTTAAAATTCAATGGACTTCACTGTTTTCAAGATTGATGGGATTGCAACATTTTCATTGGATTCTATCACGTATAAGGGTATGTGATCGGCATTTAATCAAGAATACCAAGCCCTTTATGTACCCTAGTGTTGGGGGTGTTGATTGTTGAACTCCTTTGCCACGGCCTTAGCAAAAATGTACCCTTCACTCAAACCAAAATCATTGGTTAGGCATGTTAAACTTTTTCTACCATATTTTAAGGCTTGGATTAGGCAGTTTCATCAAAATTGGGTGGTTTTGACTGATGCCCCTAGAGGATCGAGGTAGAGGCAAAGGATGAAGGATGATACTAATGATGAGGATCCCAATATAAGTGAAGGTGGAACATTACTTGTCATTTAAATGTTCTTGCTCGTTTATTCATAATGCTTTCTATCAAAGTTTCAATATAATCATTATTGTACTATGGATGGCATTTCTAACTTTATAATAATGTAGTATTCATCTACACGTAGCACAAATATGCATGTTTTCATATATTATGTAACTAATTTGGTATTCTGCATGTTTTTTTAATATAAATGCATTATATATATATATATATAAAACGCTCTTGGGACGTTCTACTCCCAAGGTTTTTTGGGAAATGGAGCTCCCACTCCCACTCTTGCAACCTTTCCTGCATCACAAGGCGTTGCCTATTCTGAGGGAGATAGTCACGAGTCTTCCTGAGCTCAATATTGAGCAACATGGAGTATGCAGAGGGTGCACACTTTGCAAGCATGCCAAGGCTTCTTTCCCAAGCAGGAGCATAGGTCTAAGGAGATTCTAGAACTATTGCATTCAGATGTTTGTGCACCAATGTCAGTAGCATCAATCTCAGGAAACATGTACTATGTTTCCTTCATTGATGATTTCTCTTGCAAAACTTGGATCTACTTCGTAAAGACTAAGGATGATGTCTTTAGCAGGTTTCAAGAGTTCAAAGCTCTAGTTGAAAACCAAACTAGGAAGAAGATTAGTCTTGAGATTAGCAATGGGGGTGAGTATACTTCCAAGGAGTTAGAGGATTTCTGCAAGGAGGCTAGAATCAAAAGGGTGCAGACTGTTTCGTACAACCCTTAGGAGAATGGGGTTGCAGAGTGGAAGAATCGATCCATCATAGGGGTTGTTAAGGCCACGATTTATGACCAAAACTTGCTGATATTTCTTTGGTTAGAGGCATGCAACACAACAATCGACATCCAAAACTAGTGTCCTCACAGGATCTAGGAGGACCAGACACCAGAGGATGCATTCACTAGTATAAAGCCAAAGTTGAATCATTTCTGCATCTTTGGCTGTCCAATTTATATCCATGTACCAGTAGAGAAGAGGACAAAGTTGGAACCCTCGAACATGAGGGATTTATTTGTAGGTTACAATGAGACTTCAAAGACCTACAAGGTCTATATTCCAAAGCAAAGGAAGACAGTAGTGAGTAGGGATGTAAAGTTTGAGGAAGACTTTTCATCCAGGAAATCTCGTGAACCTATTCCAGTGACAGAGGATGAGGAGTTGAAAGCTCTGAAGGTTGAGCCAGGGTCACTAGTGACATCCAGAGTAGTACAACAACCTTCAGGTGAAGAGAAGGAGACAATAGTCCCTTCCACTTCTGTCAAGAGACCTCAATTGTTCACTCAGACATTGAGGGATGCTAAGGAGTATGTTGGGGCTACTGGAGTACATTTAGAGAGAGCATACCTCCAAAGAAGTTTTCAGATTACATGGCATTGATGAACAACATCATAGATTCCAAGCCTTCTAGCTTTCAAGAAGTAGAAAACCAATAGGTATGGCGGGGAATGATTTTGGGGACATAGTGCCAAGAACAGAGGGGAAGTCGATAGTGAGTTTCGAGTGGCTCTACAATATCAAGCATGCAGTAGATGGCAACATTGAGAAATTCAAAGTGAGGTTCGTGGCATGAGGGTTCTCCCATAAAGAGGGAGTGGACTATGAGGAGACATTTGCTCTAGTCACTAGGTACACTTCCATTAAAGCAATTATTTCCTTAGTTTCATTTATGGGATGGAGGATACATCATATGGATGTAAAGATGGCCTTCCTTAATGGGATCATTGAGGAAGAAGTGTACATAGAGCAACCTCACGGATTTGAGGTAAATAGGAAAGTCCTGTTACCCCCTCTCACCTAAGGGTAACTAAAGGAGGTCATGCCTCATGATCCTCATTTGCAGACAATGATCCTGATGATGATCAACATTCTCCACAGACAGTAGCCCCTCAGATGCCTCCCTCCTCATCATTGCTCAACTCATTCACTTGATTAACATAGTTCATCCGATGATGGTGGTCCAACACACATGAGGTACATTAGTCATTGTTTCATATAAAGTATTACATTTAATGCATTAGGCATTTAGGTGAGGATCATGGGTTGAAATTAGATAATGGATCATGATGTTTGGAAGTTATGCTTGTTGCCTTGTTTCACCTTGGTGGCCATCATATGTGTCCTAGTCCAGTGTTGTCACTCTTGGGGAATAGGGGTACTATTGGGAGGCCTTGATAGGAGTAATGTACTATTCCCTTCCATACTTAATGTTACCCCCCATTTCTAGGGGTAACTAAGGAGATGATGTCTCGAGGCCCGCAGGGTGAAGACATGGAGTGTCGAGAGATAGTTGAGCGAACAAAGCCCCTCCTCTTACCACACATCACCATTGATCGACAACAATAGTGTCCACCACACCAGCTTGGCTCACAAAGGACAACAAGTCTTGCTTCATGAGGTAACAAGTCCGGTCTCGTGGTAATTGTTATTTTAATAATTGAAGCATTTGACCATGTTGCAAAGGGTCCTTTCTTGATTTTGAAAACGTTTGCTTGGAAATTATGCCTTCTGACTCATTTCACCTTGGTGGTTGACATGTTTTCCTAGTAAGTGGGTCACCCTCAAGAAAAGGGTTGCTACTAGGAGGTCCCCTTGAAGGGTCATCGTACCATTCCCATCCATATTCACCACTTTCCATGCTTATCCCCTTCGTTTCCTCATCTTTTGGATTTTCGGGCTTATTGACCCAAGAAGGGCCTGTACCTCATTTCATGGGAAGAAGGGGCTAAAGGCCCAGAGGGGTTGTAGCTGGCAAAAGATAAGAGCCATAAATCATCCTCTAGATGCTCGCCCTAAGGTCCCGAGAGCAATGAAATGCTTTTCCACAAAATTCAAGGACCTGTAAAAAGAAAAACACATAATTAATAAATGTCCCGCCTGTTGAGGGAATGCATTTGCGGTGTCTTTTACTTTCCTTGCACATGACACTCAATGTGTTCTTAGCTTCAAGTGGCATTGTGGTGCTCCTTACTTTTCATTGCACATAACACTCAATGTTTTGGACCATAATCAATTAATGGCAAATAAAGGGCTTGGAAAAATGTTGCATTGCAAACGAGGATGTTGCACACCCTCTACAAAGGCACCCATAAATGAGACAATATGAGCCCTTGTATGTCAAGAAAACTCCATGCCCAAAAGCCATACCCCATCCACTTCATACTCTTTTACATGACTTAGAGAGGTTCCGCTTGGGAAACAGTCCTTAACTTGGGGATTGATCTACCCAATAAGGCACCATGATAACCCTCCCATACTTAAATTTAGCAAGTTGTATAAGGTTTTTGAGCATTTGTTTAATTTGAAAATGGGGGATTTAATGCACATGTTCGGGTGGTTCTTTTATTAAATATGGCTTACTTGGCATGATACATGTGACTTGTGGACCCTTGTAGGGCGTATTTGTTTGTCTTTGCATGACCTTGCCAAGTGTAAGTTTTTCCATGGAGGGACTAGGTCACTTGGACCTTCATAGGGGCTTAAAGCCCACATAATGGATGATGCACCCCACTCATTGCACACTTGAGAAGATGAACGTGGCCTTTGGAGGCACTTGGACAACATGTGATGATGACATTGTGGCCCCTTGCACCTGAACGTTGGCCTTGGGAAACCTAGGATGCCATACCCTAGCCCTTGACGTCACCTTGGATGATGGGGTTATGATGGGGTTTGATGGTTCTAGTGGTGATGTGATTTTATGGAGGGAGATGCATTACTTGTCACTCTAGCTCATGGCGAGATGACACATAGCCTTTGGAGGCCAAACGATCTTCACTTGGGGGCTCAACGTCTCATCCTTAGCCCAACGTCACCCTTTTAGGTCATGACGTCATCATCATTAGGGCTTTATTTTATGTAAATTTAAATTTTGTAAATGGTAAGAACAAATAGAGGAGGTCGGCCTATTTCTAATTTGTTGTTGACTTTTAAAAGTGGACAAATTGGTTTTAGGTTACCTCATATAAATAAAGGTCACCTCTGTTTCATTTTAGGATCATGTTGTGAGAATGACATAACATTCTTGGATGAAATTTTCGCCCTACTTGGGCAATTCTATCTCCCTCTTCTTTGGTGCATTTTGGATAGAATACTTGTCTATTGAAGGAAAAAGGCTAGCACTATCTCTTGATGCTTGTTTCTTGGCAATTGTGATGGAATCTTCTTGATAAGTAAGAGTTTTTCATGCTATCTCTTGAATTAGGTAAGAAGTTTATGCAATTTGTGTGTTTTCTTCTTGATTTCAAGGTTAAGTTGTCAGAACCCTTGGAGGAGTATAAGGGCATACACCTTCCATCAAGATGTATTTTTGTTGTCATTGAAAAAGGCTATTTTTAAAGGTTGCTACGAGGAGTAAAAGGGATTACACCCTTGTAGATTTACCTTGCTAAGGTTTATTTGCTCTAGGGAGTAAAAGGGCTTACACCCCTAGAGAAGTAATAAACCCTAGCTTATAACAAGAGACTCCATAACCCAATAGTAAGGCACTAATCTTTTTGCATTGGAGATTGAATAGAATGCATTGGTAAACATGATATCAAGGAGATTGAATTGTTTAAGTTTGGAATTTGATTTTACTTGTTATAAGCTACCTTGTGCCTTAAAGGCGTCTTGATTAGCCAAGTGATTTAGTTGCTGTAATAAACTTTAAGCTACAGCCAATAGGGCTGCGACAAACTCATCCTCTTTCATTCTTTTACTCACTCTTCTACCACTGAAATTCACTTGTAAGCCTTGGTAATTGTTCTACTGGTTAATAGCTATTGTTTGGGTGGTTGACTTGTTGATTTTAGTGGCTAGAACTTGCTGCTGTAGAAAAAGTTTGCTACAGCCATAAGGCTGTTACATATCTTACTGATAACACTTAATAACAACCCTCTAATTGCTATCAAAATCTTGCTCTAATCATTGGAAATTTATCTATTTGTTGCTAGCTTTATTTCCAGCATCTTGCATGCGATTTTGATGGTATAATATGCAGCTCTTATACTCTTTTTTACTGCTGATATATGTATTTCCATACTGTTGCAATTTTGGGACAGCAAGGTTTCTTGCTGATTCCCCTTTGGTTTTGAGGCTTAAATCTTCATAAATTGTTTTGTTCTGGGTATGTCTAACATTGTTTTGCAGGTACACTACCATTGGCAACCAATTACTATCTCACAAGACTCTTCCCTAAGCCTCTTTTCCATCTTTGACTTTGACCTATAGGGGCACTCTTCGATCACTTTCCATCTTTCATTGCAATCCCCCTAGGGTCACTCGGGAAGCCTCCCTTGTGTTGGATTTATCCTTCACTAAAATGAGGGGGACATCTATTAAGGTGACAGTGATAGTTGTTCCCAGCTGTGTCACACATCCGTGGATTGGGTTGGGCTTTGCCCAAACTACAAACTGTGCGATAACACTTAACACATTCTATCTATTTTTCTTTCGTTGTCCTATCTTTTGGAAATGACTGCTACATTTATCCCAAAAATGTCCATTCCTTCACCCTCCTATGAGAAGAATGGTCTAGAATGCTTGAGGTTGATGCAGCTGGTAAAAAAGAATAAAAAGCATGTTATGAAAAAAAAGGAATAAATTGGGATGACAAATGACAAATCAAAAGCCAAAAGTGAGCTTGAGCTCTACCCCCTCACTGTGAGGCGATCACCCCAAGTCGTAATGCACATAATGCATATCAAATTAAAAGGACTTAATCCCAATAAAAAAAAATAAAAAAAAAATGCATGAACTTGAAAAGGGGACTTGCAAAGCAACAAATGAATAATCAAAAGGCAAGAAAGGGGTTTCGAATACACACATTTCCGAGGAAAGGGTAATTCTAGCACCAAGCGCTCCCTCAACAAAGGCGCTCATGGAGATGAACTCACATGTGGCCTTGCATGTCAATGACACCATGATTATGAAGTAAATCCCATATCATCTCATTCACTTATACTTACTCTTTGAAAGATTTTTTGGGAATTACTCCTCTACTTGGGTATTGGCACACCCAATAGGGTCTTGTGATGCTCCTCCCATACCTAAACTTGGCAAATTTCATAAAGCCTCAAGCTAGTGTGAAGTTTGAAGAAGATACCTAATGTGAATTGCTTACATGGCTCTTATTTTAGATTGTGGCTTACTTTGTATGATTATAATGATTCTTGTATCTTGTAATGGTTGGTCTTACTTGATTTTGTGATCATTGCTTATTGATGATGCACCCATAGATATGGTCCTCTTAGGGATGTTTTGATGCTTGCACCCAGGACGTTGCATGTAGTATGGAGGACGTTAGGGTCCTAATGATGAGCGTTGGACTTCTTGATGACTTGGCATGCCTTGAGGCATCCTCCAACAACTCCTAGACCTTGGACGTCGCATTGATGAGCTTGGATGTTGCAGATACAACTTGACATGTCATCTAGAGGGCATGAAGCCTCAGGCTTGGATGTTGCACCCCTGAGGACGTTATGGCTTGGTTTGATGATGATGCACTTGACGAGGATTGTACACCTCTTTGGAGGGATGATGGAGCCCTTCTCTTGCATAACACTCACATTTTGACCTTTGACGTTGGAGATATGGAGGATGATGTCATGCTTGGAGTGACTTGATACTAGTTTGAGCCGACCTATCATTTATGATGATGAGTTGGCACCTTTTGATGAGAAGATGTGACCTCCTTAGTGAGGAGGCATGACCTTTGAGGTATTTTGCATCTTTTGAGGAGAGACATAGTATTTGGAGGATCTTTTACCCCTTTAGAGGATGGCGTCACCTTCCTTGGAGACTCTCATACCCACACGTGTGACCTTTTAGGGAGACGTTTTGATGTTTTAGCATTATATCTTTATGTTGGAAGCTATTTTGGGGGTCAGTTTGAGACCTATCCACCTTATTTCTTGGATTATTATGTTTTTAGGGGCTTTAGGAGAGACAAGGTGCTAGGCTTGTCTCATATTTATAGAGGATGTTTTCCTCATTTGTAAATCATAACTCATCTTGTGGAGAATCACTTCTAGCACTTGTTTACTCTCTTATTCATCATGGAGAACTTATGCGTACTTTCTTGGAGATGATCTAGTGGATGCTTTGCAAGTTTATTGTGGATGATTTCATGTTTAGGGTTTCTTTCATGCCCAATGATTCAACTAGTAAGTGTTCTTTTCAAGCCTTTGGTGGTTTGTTCTTGATGTATTAAGTGCCTTATCAAAGTGATGATAATTTGCATATTATCTTGTTTCTCTTAGATAAACTTTGTTTTGATTCTTGAAACCTTAGGAAGGCTTGTAGTGAACTCCCTTCCCTTGTTTTCATTCATTTAAAGCTTGTTGAGTGACATAAGGGTATTTTTAGGGCTTGTGAGTGGACTCCCCTAGTCTTATCCCTATTGGCCAAAATTCTAGAGCTTTCAAGTGGACTCCTCTAGGGTTTTGACCTAAGATCCATCTTGATCTCTTGTTAAAGGCCTTTAGAAGACATAGGACGACTTCTTAGGGCTTGTAGTGGAATCCCGTAAGTAGCTCTTCTAAAGAATCAATACCTAGGGCTTGTGAGTGGACTCCCCTTGGGTTTGATTCTTGTGTTTTCTCTTGCCTTTGCTCTCCATATAAGTTACAATTCTTGACTCCATATGCCCAAGGACGCTAACAACACTAGTCCTTTCTCTTGCAAAGTGAGCTTTAAAACCCTAACTCTCTCCCCTTTGACGTTTTATGGTAGATTTAGGTTTAATCTCTCTTTTCAACTTTCAATCATTATTAGCCTAATGTGTAGGGTTTATAGCCTTTTTTACCTTAGAATAGATTTTAGACATCATTTATTGCATCATTATTGTAGTTTTCAGCCATTAGGGCTTGACGTCTTGCATGATTAAAGTAGTTTCATGTCATTTCACTTTTCAACAAGCATTGGTTACTTAATGTGTTAGTCTTAGCTTGCATTTCATCTCTCTTTCATTGCACTTTTGTTGGTTTTAAGACTATTATATTTTTGTTGTCATAACTTGTTATATTGCTGAAGTGATCATCTTTTTATGCAAATTCTATTACAACCATAGTTTTTTCTTTGATAAGTAGCGTTTCGGGGCATTCTTTTGACTGATTTGACTTGGTGAATATCTCTTATTGTCTTAGAACACCTCACACACAAATCTGGAAATTGCTTTGTTTAACCACCTTGTCTTCACCTTAAACCTTGACCTAGTTGGTGGTATAATCAAGTAACCAAGATAGGAGGCCGTAGACTTGATTCGTTCTTTCATAGGATTCCTTGAGGTTGTTAGGGAAGTTGCCTCCCTTGTGTTGGATCTCAATCCTTCACTAATCAAGGGAGGTAATTGCTTAGGTGATAGTGGCAAGTACTTCCATATGTTACATTGTCTTGCATCTTGTGAAGGCTTTGCACAAGTGCTAGATTGGGTGATAACAAGTCCCATGTTTGCAGGCTTAAGAAAGCCTTGTATGGACTCAAGTAAGCACCGAGAACATGGTATTCCAAGATGGATGGATATTTGTAGAGTATGGGCTTCATCAAAAGTGAAGTAGATCCTAACTTATATTATATATTCGTTGGATCTGATCTGCTCATTTTGGTGTTGTATGTAGATGATTTGTTTCTTATAGGTGTAGAGAAGCTCATTGTAAGGTGCAAAGAAAACATGGTCATTGAGTTCAAGATGAAGGACATTGGTATGATGCATTACTTCTTGGGTTTGGAAGTTTGGCAGAGACTAGGGGAGATTTTCTTTGGGCAGGGTAAGTATGCAATTGAGATCCTGAAGTGATTTCGAATGGAGGACTACAAACCTATGGCCACACCCATGGTCACTAATCTGAAGAAGGTAACAACTCCAAATTCAGAGTTAGTGGGTTGTACAAGCATCTGATAGGTTCCTTGATGTATATGGTCAACACTGGACTAGATATATGTTTTGTAGTGAACACTTTGACTTAGTTCATGGTGGAGCCAAGGCAGGAGCATTGGGTAGCAACAAAACATGTGCTCAAATACTTGAGGGGCACAGTGGAGTATGGTCTGAGATATCTTGGTGATGGTGAAGTAAAGTTGCAAGGGTATTCAAACTTCGATTGGGCAGGCAGTGCAACAGACAAGAAGAGAACCTCAAGATGTTGCTTTAGCTTGGGATCAATGATGATATCCTAGTTCAACAGGAAGTAGACTTCTATGGCACTTAGTTTAGTAGAGGCTAAATACATGGCAACTAATACTACTAGTTGTAAGGCCATCTAGCTTTGCAGGTTACTTGTAGGATTGTTTGATCGAGAGTTGGACCCCACAATCATTTACAAAGATAATTAGAGTTGTATCAAACTCTCTGAGAATCCAATGTTTCATGACAGGTCCAAGCACATAGAGATTAGATATCACTTCATATGAGAGAGGATCCAAAAGGGAGCAATGAAGCTCCAATATATTCCCACAGATCAACAGGTAGTTGATATTTTGACCAAGCCCTTAGGAAAAAGGAAGTTTGAAGCATTCAGAGACAGACTTGGATTGGTGCAAAATTCCTTCCTCGCTAAGAGGGAGTGTTGAGAAATGTAGCTCAAGGAGGAACTTCTTGCACAGGTTCAGTGTGAACATGTAGGAAGTGGTTTGAGACATTTCTTTAGTGACCACCTTGGAAAGGTGATCATTAAATCTTATCTTGTAATTTCATTTGAAAAATAAAAAATAAAAGTGAAAGGTTAATGTTTTGAAGTCAACTAGTCTTATGAACTTAAATGAAATGGTCTAGAAGTTTTAAAACATTAGTCACTTAGATTAGGATTTAATCTTAGTCGTACATCTCAAGATTGAGATAGGTGACATCTAGGATTGAGGAGATTAGTTATCTTCTTTCAAAGCATAAATAAGACAGATAGAAGAGGTCAATCACACACATGAGAAGACAATAAGAGAACTGGAAGATGGTAAAGTACATTTGAGGAGAAGAAGAGGAGCAGATTGATAAAGTGACTAGCAAGTATAGTAGGCCATACAGGCTGTACCATTACTGTAGCAGTCCTTTCTTCATGCACAGGTCGTATACCCTTAGATCTAATTGTCCACTATTGTTTGAGGTGATTTTATTCACTGTTTAGTAGTTGGTTCAAGCAGGCTGCAGAGGTCACCTTGTAAGCTTTGATCAAAGGAATGAAACGCTGATTAGAAGGAGAAATCTATGTGTATGCATTTTATTTCTTCCATTGTTCATTTTTCAGCTACTATGTGATTGGTGCAATGTTCATAAATTTTATTTTTTGTTGTTAAATAAATTATGTTTTTGAGTTAATTAATGAGAGAACATTAGGACAACAATCACCTAGGCTAGAAAAATTTACACCATATGCCATGTCATAAAGGTGTCCAACCAACCCAAGAGAGTATGCCCTAGAGACGTGTGCCAACCTCTCTAAGAAACCAATAAAATATTACACGCCTTGAAAATTGTGCCCAAGAAGGGGGTGCACCACTAGAAAGCTTCAACTAAGTCCAAATAGCCACTTCAAGTATGAAAAGGAAGCATATAAGGTAGGGTGGCCAAGCTATTAACCTTAATTTGGATAAATTAGATTAATTTAACCATTGAACAGTTAAATCAACCTCAACATGTGTGCACAAAGGTTAATGCTCAAATATAACCATAGTTCTCCTCCCAATTAGTCACCAATGAATTAAATCACCATGAACATGTGTGCCAATGAGGGTTGCACTTTAATAAAGTGTTCTACCATGTAAATAAAAGATGTTCTCCTTGGCAAAGCCCCTCCATGATAACAACAAAACATAAAGTCCAACCTAAAGCACACCACCACCAAGGGTTTATTACAACAAAATTACCGTCTAACCTTAGGAAAGGAGTTAAACCACCATCAAATCATAATGTAATACCCACTCTCTAACTCAAAATTAGGAAATAACATATCAATGAGGATACTGACATCATGAAACACATTCCCCCATAGGTGATGTCTAGCAAATGTGACATTATAAAGTCAAATCACTTAGGAAAATCCCACAAAGACAACATGAATCATCCCACCATAGCAACATCATAAGAGGAAGGGGCATAACAAAAGGGATAACCCATTCAACTATCAAGTGTGTCCCCCATCACACATCCAACATATAAGGACCATGTAGAACACCCCTCCTAGTGCCACCAAATAATACCACATCATCATGCAAAAGTCACTAGGAAACTTCAACAATCATGAAACATATATCTCCTAATCATCATCATCTGACCCCTTGGGGGGCTAGAACCATCATCCATATCCAAGATAAGCATATATACCAAACCACCATAATGAGATAGTATGCTCCACATCCATCAAAAGTGCAACCAAGGGATGATCAACAAGGCAAACACATGTGAGAAGACCACCAAGCAGCAAGCACAATCACCATCCAACCAAGGAGAAGTGAGACTTCCCCAACAAAAGATCTCCATCAAATGATATAATGCCATGAAGAGAAGGGGCTCTATGAAGATGAATCCCCCTAGGTGAATCCAAAAGATCCAAGGAACCAATATCAAATCTCCATCAATGTGATGAAAATCACAAGGTGGAACCTCATACAATATGAGGTGTAACATGCAGAAAGAGCCCATTCTGTTGTGGTAATAACCTAGGACATAATACACCTGGCCCATTCAACAATAACAGGGTTGCAGGTTTGGAGGTATTGCCTCAGCTACTGTGGACATTCCAGGCATGGTATTTCTCTCCAAGCATCCCATTGTCTTCCACATTTTCAATAGCCAACTTCCCCATCTTCTATGGGCTTCTACCAGCTACTGACACATGGGAAATTTCTGCCATTTATAGCCATAGCAACCATGAAAACTAGGGAGAAACATCCCCATGACATGAGAGCTTTTATCCTCCCCATGCCCACCAATGGTTGCCTAATTCCCATGATGGTAAAATCTCCTAGAATGCATGGAAAAGACAATGGAATACATTTTCTTGTATGAGACCCTTCTCTCTTCCCAAGGATATGACAAATATGACACTTGTACTTAGTTCATACCCACAAGTCTAAGATTGATGGGAAGGCTATAAGGAAGCATGGGCAAGAAAATGTGGTACTTCAAAAGGACAATGACAAGGTCAAATCACCCAAAATCCCCCTTTCCTCTTCCCCTCTTGTGATATCATATTCACCTTGTTGCTCCTTCAAGCAACCATTTTGGTGGATATTATGTTATTATGTGATTTTCCTTTTTACATGCTTTTACATACACATGAGCATATCATGGAAGATATAGCCACCACATTGTAAACTTAACCCACCACTTGGACTCGTATGCATTCACTAGTTAGGTCTTGGCCCTGAGCTACTATGCACTAGGAATATTTTCAATGCATTTTACATTGTCCAAGAATACAATGCATTTTACATATTTACCAATGTTTTTAAACTTGGACCTGGACTCAGACTTCAACTCTGTCACCAATAAATTGGGACTTAGACTCGGACTTGGATTGACTCAGACCGATCTGATTTCAATGACTCGGTTCACTAAAAAATACATAAATAATTAAATTTTAATGAAAAAAATTATTTTAAAGATTCCAAACTATGATTCCAAACCATTAGAGACAAAATATGCAAAGTTTGCTTATCAATATACCATGTAAGGCTGTATATATCAAAATGGCACCGAGTGCAATAGATATCAACGACAAAATACATAATCAGTGAAGCTCTAAATGGTTTCAGAGTCCATGAAACATGCTACAAGTACAAGCTACTGGTCTACTACATATCATTGATTAGCATGATCAATCATCAAACTCATCACCATTGCTAGAAATGGGATCATCTCAGAAGTATGCAGCCTTTGTGGAAATTATCTCAGAAGTTTGATTTTGGGTCTGTTCAAGCAGTAAACTACTTCAGAAACCAGCATGTTGATTTTAAGGGTATTGTATCAGCAGGTTTTTTTTTTTATCTAACCAGCAATTGGCAGCACGTTTCTCTTATGAGATAGCGCCCAGATTAGTTTTTACACAGACAGATTCAAGGGTATTGTCATTAAGCAGTAAGATATGTGGGAAAGGACTCAGGGTATTGTAATTACTAATTACACAGTAAGATATGTGGGAAAGGATTATTGTAAGAGTCATTTTTAGCAAGTTTCCTGTAGGACAAAATCAGTGATAATCAATGATTACAGTTGTGAAGTGCTTATTTGAGGTAGGGTCCAGTGTTTGAGAGGTCATAATTGATATTAGCAGCTTACCCTTTATGGGCAGCACCTAGATTGAAGTTAGTGAGGATTTTATGAGGGTTTAGATATTAGTTTTTTTGCTTTTTTAACCCAGAATCTATGTGGGTGGGGTCTTGTACCTATTTGGCTGAGTAGGGTCGGTTTGGTACCGAACCGGCTGAGTCATTCTTCGACTCGGCCGGTTCGGTACCAAACCACCCACTGAACCGATTAAATAGAAGAATGACTAAGCCGGTTCGGTACCAAACCGACCACTGAACCGATTAAATAGCTGAGTCAAATCGGTCAGCAATCAACTCGGCCGAGTTGACTAGGTTGATTTGACTTAGATTGACTTTAAAAACTATGATATTTACAACATGAGATCATTATATCTTATCCCACATGGCTTTGATTCCTATTACATAAACCACATCATATAAATAATACATGATTTATTACATTACAATTTAGGGGTCAAAACTGAGATATTACAAGAGTGCTTTAATGTCGGTGGTTACACTTGATGCTAGGAACATTACTTCATGGGCACGACACATTTGTGATAGTTGTTATATCCTAGTGGTTATATGGATTAGTGGAGTGGTTCCTCTCATTCTTAAACACTAGGAGGGTGCATTTATGAGGGAGGTTACCCTCTCTCATAATGGGGTGCATTTATTGAGACTGATGTGGGCAAGTTTAATGCACTACTTAGGGTTAGTAATGGGCGATTGTAACTCCCCTACTCTTCTTAGTCTAGAAAAGGAAAGGGGGACACAGTAACATAGTACTGTATGTGAGATAGAGAATTAATGTGTTTATCAATGTGTTGCTATGAGAGCAAGTATTTGCACCCAATGTGATAGTTGTTATTGTAATTTCCTTCACTAATAGAGTAATGTGATATTCTATTGGAGATTGCGCTGCTGTCCTGAATTTCCAGATTGTAGATTTATGTAAAATGGTTTCTAGTTCTGTTGTTTTTATTCAACTTGTAGAATCTAGTGTTTGTACTCTTGAATTTACTGAATATTGTTTTAGTAAATGCAAATCTGAAGTTTTGATAGGTGGTTCCTAGACTTTCAGTTTTGTCATTGTAGGTTGGTTGTAATTCTTTCAGTGCAGATTCAAACTATGAGTTAAAAATTTAACATGGTATCAGATAAGATAAGATAAGATAAGATAATTTTGTTAATGTCCAACTGGTGACCACAAAAGTAGGTCAAAGGGATTGTTGAGTACAATGATGTCATTACAAAGGAGTGCCAAAAGGTCTCCTATAAAAGGCAATATGCAAAAAGTAAAGTAAAGTAAAGTAAGGTAGAGTATGATCTAAGCTGAGGTATGAACAATCCTGAACTCCAAGCCTAGAAACCTGCTTTGGGGTGGTGGTGTACAGGGAGAGAAGATCCAAGGATAAGAAGAACCAAAAGTAATGAGGTAGGTCTGTCATGGAATAGACCCTTCTCTCCTAACATCTGAGGACGAATGAAGAAATTTTCCAAGAATCTGTGAATGGAGAGATCAATTGCATATGATGTGAGCCATGGATAAGGAGGTTACACCTCCCACTAATCTCAAGGATTTGACCAAACATAATAAAAAGAAGCCCAAAGTGAAGAGAATCATCCTTGATTTTGTGAAGGATCATCTGATCCCTCACATCGAAAAGAAGAAGACAGGGAGCAAGATGCATGATACTTTAGCTATTTTGTATCAGTGTGAATATCAACCGCAAGATGATGCTTAAGAACAAGCTCATTGCCACATGCATGAACAATACAAACACAATGGTTAATTATCCTATGAAAATCACCCAATTTTGAGATTAGCTTATTTCTATTAGGGTGAAGGTGGAGAATGAGGAGTTGGTGCCCATTGCTTTAAATGTGTTCTCTTCATCCCAGGATCCGTTTGTCCAAGGAGTTTGTGCTCGTGAAAACCTTTCCACTTTTGAGAAACTTTGGGATGATTTCATCCAAGAAGAGACTAGACTAGAGACTATTTTGGTGAGTGTGGAAGGAGTCAAAGCCTAGCCCTCATCAAGAAGATGAGGAAAGGTGGTAAGAAAGGAAGACTCGGGAGGGGTCGGAAGAAGAAGGATTCAATTTCCTCAAACCAATAAAAAAGACTTGATCCATGTAAAGTGCTTCAAGTGCCACAAGAATGGCCATTATGCTTCTGAATGTCCTAATAAGAAGAAGGGGAAGGGAAAGCAACAATAGCAGCAACAATTTGTAGGGAGTGCAGAAACTTCAACAATAGATGATCTTTCATTTAGGCTTGACACCACCTTCTCCATGATTTTGTGCCTTTCCATTGATACCATTTATGGTTTAGGGTGGTATGTGGACAGTGGAACATGGAGACACATGACCTTCAATAACAAGGTTTTCAACAAACTTCAAGGGTAGGAGGCAGGTATACAAGTTGAGTTGGGTAATGATGCTATTTATCTAGTTACAAGAATGGGATCTGTTTCATTTCACATGCTTTTAGGTGATATTCTTGGGCTTGATAATGCTTTATATGTTCTTGGTTTAACTAAGAATTTGCTTGTTTTATATTTGTTGGCTTAGCTAGGAATTTGCTTTCAGTTCTAGCAATGACAAACCTTAGATGTGTAGTTGAGTTTGATGATCAAGTTATTACTAGAGATTGCAACCAAGTTCTTGGTCGAGTTTTAGCCAGAGTTATGCAAGAGGGTGGCCTTTATAGGTTGCTTGTTGATTTAATCAAACATGGAGCCCTAGTGCATGACAGTGACCAACTGTGCAAGCTTTGGCACAAGAGATTTTGGTCCCTGCACTATGGAGCATTACCTCTCTTGAAGGACATGGTGCAATGATTGTCGAACTTCAAGATAGAGAAGACAAGAGTGTGCAAGTTCTACGCACTCGACAAGCATGTCAAGATTACTCTCCTTAGTAGTGAGCACAAATCAAGAGGGATTCTTGACCTGATTCATTCATATGTGTGTGGCCCTATGTCATAAATGACATTTATTATGTTTCATTTATTGATGACTCCTATAGAAAATCTTGGATACTTGACTTGATTCATTTAGACGTGTGTGACCCTATGTCATAAATGTCATTAATAGGTAACATTTATTATGTTTCATTTATTGATGACTCCTCTAGAAAAACTAAATATATTTTATGAAGACCAAGGATGAAGTCTTCAATGGGTTCCAAGAGTTTAAATCTCTTATAGAGAACTAGACAAGTAAGATTAAGGTGTAGAAATAAAAAAATGGAGGAGAGTACACCTCCAAGGAGTTTGATTCCTTTTTCAAGGATCAAGAGGAAGTTGATAGTAATTTATGACTCTCAACATAATAAGGTTGCAAAGAGGAAGAACAAGTCCGTCATAGAGACAACCAAGACTATGATTCATGATCTAGATCTGCCCATGTTTCTTTGGGTGGAAGCATGCAATACAACTGTCCACATTGTGAATAGGTGTCCTCACAAGATCATGAAGAACATGATACCAAAAGAAGCTTTTACTGGTGAGAAACCACAAGTATCTCACTTTCATGTTTTTGGTCATCCTATCTATATGCATGTTCTTGATGAGAAGAGATATAATCTTGAACCTTATAGCTTGAAGGGGATATTTGTTGGTTACAGTGAGTCCTTAGAGACTTACAAAGTTTACATTTTGTTACATTGAAAGACAATAGTGAGTCGAGATGTGAAATTTGATGAGGATGCTTGGACCTCTAAGTCTCAACAACCGCTTGGGGAGGTTGAGGAGTGAAAAAATTTTGCTGCTCCAAATGTTGATCCGTAGATTTCAAAAAAGATAGATTCAGATTAACGAAGTTCTAGTATAGGAACATACCCTATTTTACCATCCAATTTAGCCCAAAAGCCTAGGTGGCTTACTCAGACATCGTAGGATGCGCATGAACAAGTGGGAGCTCCAATGACTTATTTTTGGGTAAGTCATCCCCCTAAGAAGTTTCCTAATGATGTTGCACTGATGTCTTCCATCACTGATCTAAAGCCTTCCAATTTTGAGGCGACAAATACGGAGGAGGGGTTGTGGGATGCCATGATCGAGAAGTATTGCTCCATTTTGTAGAATGATGTTTAGGTGTTTGTGTTGAGACCAAAGGGGAAGTCAGTGATATATTCCAAGTGGTTGTACAAGGTGAAGCATGCGACAAATGAAAGCATAGAGAAGTACAAGATCCTTAGCATGAACTACAGGATCCGACTTGGAGTCCTCGAACTCGTCGGACTCCTCAGGGACATCCACAATTGCAATAGTAGTACTAGTAGAAGCATGGGATGCACGGTTAGTGCCTGCCATGCTTGGTGCTATGCATACTCCTAGTGGATCCAAATCCAAATCAATCCATGTCAAGTCATCAATATCATAATCAAGATCAAACTCTGTCAGGTGAGTATCCTCTACTCATTTGAGGTTGGATCAATATTATTGAACACAATGGGATATGTATTAGGTCTTTTGTTTAGTAACTGGTTGTGCCTTAGCTGGAGGTTGTATTGCACGAAGACAAGATCATTTAATTGTTTTTGTTCCAAACAATTTCTCTTCTTCATGTGAATCCACTCAAAGATAGACCAATTGTGCTCACACCTGGAAGCACAACAAGTTTGATTCAGGACTTGAATTGCAAACTTTTCCATTTGAGGACATCGACTACCAAATCACTCCCACTGATGTGCTACAAAGACAAAGTCATCAATATCATAATCAAGATCTAACTCTGTCGGGTGAGTCTCCTCTACCCATCCTGAGGTTGGATCAATATCATCTAACTCAATGGGATCTGTACTAGGTCTTTTGTTCAGTCATTGGTTGCACCTTAGTGGGAAGTTGTACTCCACGAAGATGAGATCATTTAACCACTTTTGTTCCAAATAGTTTCTCTTCCTCGTGTGAATATGCTCAAAGACAGACCAATTGCACTCACACCTAGAAGCATTGCAAGTTTGAATCAAGACTCGAATTGCAAACTTTTGCAATTAAGGACATTGGCTACCAAATGACTCCCACAAATGTGTTGCAAAGATAAAGTTAGTTCAACAAATTAGATTGTGACTTTGGATAAAAATTCAAGTATTTAAAGTTTAAACAACTGAACTTAAAAAAAAATTGGAATTGCTTACCTGGTTGGTCCACATCTCTTGCAATTTTTGCTAGGTTTTTTCCAATGGTACCTATGGCTCTAGTGAAAGCATTGATCTATCGATGTATTTCCAACTACTCACTCTCATCAGGGACTGTGTGCTCTAGGCACTCATACAATCCATCTTTGGCTTCTCTAGTTTGATCTTCTCCTAACCAAACTCTCTAATGATACCTTGGGTTCAAAAAATACCCATCTACATGTATAGGAAGATGGAGTTTATAGTTCCATATGTTATCAATGATCTCCCAAATAGGCCCATACTTAGCAACTATATCCTTGTATGATGCCTTTATCTGCTCCTTTGCCTAATCCATAGCCTCATAAATGTAATCCATGGCCAATTTTTCCCCACCCACCAACTACAACACCTTAACAAGGGGCTTGCCAATTTTCACAACCTCAGTTGCTTTTTTCCAAAATATGTTCTCAAAAAACTTTCTTTGGTGTCTTTTCCATCTTGTTTGCAGGTCCGCTGAGATCCATTCCATTCATCACTTGAAAGTATCTTTTTCAATTTCTATGCTTGGGGAAGGATAGATTGCAACATGAGAAAGTGAGTTGTAAATCTTGTGATGGCAGGCCTAACAATGTCCCTGCCCTTGGTGTTTTTCCTCATTAGGTTAAATACCCATGAGTGGTTGTAGATGTATTTCATAATGGTCTTGGCATGCTCTATATTGTTCTTGATCGAATCCTATTTGCTTATATCCTCAAGCATGAGGTCTATGCAATGTGTAGCACATGGGCTTCGGAATATGGTTTTGTATTTACTCTCTAACATCTTACTAGCAAGAACATAGTTAGAGGCATTATCTGTGATGATCTGAACAACATTTGCCTCCCGCACCAACATAACAATCTCATCCAAAAGCTAGAACAACAAGTTTGCATCTTTCACCTTATCAAATGCATCAACTGATTTCAAAAACATAGTTCCTTGAGGGTAAGAGACATGACATCAGTCCATCCATAGTATGGTTCTTTCTATCCTTCCATCCATATGAAATGATGGTACATCATGTTTTGATCCATGACTCTTTAGAACCCTTCAAGTATTCATCTATGGACAAAACTTTTTTTTTGCAAAAGAGAGCCCATTAAGTCATGCATACTAGGGCCTTTGAAGCCCTTATCAACAACAATAATGGAATCCCACATAGGTTGGTAATAAGGTGAGTGAGCATCATTGAAGGGGATATCTACATCATACCACCATCTAGCTATGTATTCAAAAACAACTTCTTTTTGTGTTTGCTTCTTCTAGTGGTTATCTAAGGTGGGTTGAGTTTGACTCGATTAAGAGGCATTGGCACTGGCAAAGGTGGATGAAGGTGTAAACTAACTATGAATGTTCTTCTTTTTAGGCTAGTTTTCACGAGGGGGAGGAACATAATGAATGGGGTCCGCAATATTGGTAGAAGGGATAGAAGAAGAGTCTTCAAAACCAAAACTAGGATTTGATTGGGATCCAAATGCACTCATTGTGGCAAGCTTCCTCTTCCTCTCTTTTTCATCGTTTATCTCTTCCTGCCTAGCCTTGTCTTCTTCAAATTTCTCGAACTGATTTTGCAATTCCAATCTAATGTGTTCAATCTCTTTTGTTGGTGCTGTACATGGGGAAATTTGGCCTCTCATACCAGCCAAGTGTTGTTTCAACCTATGAATGCCCCCCTTTATGTGTTTCTTTCAATATTTGTAGTACATCTCATCATCAACAACATTAGCATGGATCCATGTAGGGTCTTTGACTCTTGGGGCCATGGTAAATGCAAACAAATCTGCAAATGCAAATACACAAACCCTTTTTTAATTTTTTTGCAACAAAAGACAGATTTCAGATTTGCAATTTTATGAGAGAAAACATGGGCAGATTTAACATACCTTGGAATGAGATCAGTGGGCAAAAGAATCCAGTTAACAACTCCTCCAAGCTTGAGATGGGCTGCAGCCTTCTAACTTAGATGCCAAATCCACAACAAATAGGCCACAAGGATCGCCAAACAATTTCCAAGCTCACTCTAAATCACAACTCTTCAATGCTACTCCAAAAGCTCCAACTGCTCACAATGCTCAATGAGAGAGGTGTGAGGCAAATAAAGAGGGGGGGGTGGGGGCTGGGGTCTCTATAATGTGTTTATAGGGTTTATGGTGATAGAATATAGGTTAAAGGTACAATGTTTTTAAGAAAATTAGTTTTTTCCTCAAACTATGCACTATGTCCTATAGGGTGCCAAATCGGATTGACTCGGCCAAGTAGGTACGGACTCAAGCAAGTTGGACTGGTTTCATACCAAACGAGTCCCCGATTCATTTAAGAGGCCAAGTCGATATGGCTGGTTCGGTACCAAACCAGTCCCTGGTCCATTTAGGAGGCCGAGTCAATACTGATGATGGTTGACTTGGTCAACTCAGCTAAGTCTGAGTCCAAGTCAATCATTTTCTAAAACACTAGGGGTTACCCTCTCTCATAATGGGGCACACTTATGGAGGTTGACATTGTCAAGTTTAATGCACCACTTAGGGTTAGTAATCCCCTATTGTAACTCCCCCACTTTTCTTAGTCTATAAAAGGAGAGGAGGATGCATTAGCAAACTAATCTACGTGAGATAGATAGTTTGTTTATCAGTGTGTCACTGTGAGAGCAAGTATTTGCAGCTAGTGTGCTAGCTGCTGTTATAAGTTCCTTCAATAATAGAGTAATGTGATATTCTGTTGGAGACTATGCTTTCTGTCCTGAATTTCGAGACTGCAGATTTATGTAGATCTTCCTAGTTATCTGCTGTATTGAATTAGTTCATAGAATGCACTGTTTGTACACTTGAATTTACCTAATATTGTTTTAGTAGATGCAGATCTAACATTTTGATAGGTGGTTCCTAGACTTTCAGTTTTGTAGTTGCAAGTTGTAGTTTTTTGAGTGCGGATCTGAACTATGAGTTAAAAATTTGGCATTTATATGCACAAGGCCTAAAAATGAACTTGACATTAGTGAATGATATTGTAGAGCAACATTTCAGTATTGAATCTGATGAGGACAGATGTCTCATAAAGGACAAGAGAAACCACTATTGTGTGGTTACAAAGGTGTTAAGGCAGGTGGTCTCCACAAATTTACAACTACAACAACATCACAACAAGAGTTAATGGTTTAGAACATCTCCAAAAGCCAATATCTGAACTATCAAAGTGTTGCACTTTTGAAGAAACTTAATACGTTGCATGGTTTGTCCCCAGTTCAATAGAAGCAAGCTGCTTTTGAAGCTTGCAATGGTTTGTCCCCAATTCAATAGAAGCAAGCTGCTTTTGAAGCTTGCAATTTAGGCAACCAACATGGAGAATAATTTGACAAAGAAGGTATATGGACAACAACCCTGCAGTTAAAATTTGTTTATAGACAACATTGTGGTTCTATGAGAATTCCATCATTGATAGGTCCAGAGTACTTAATGGCATTTATTGACTAGCTTTCAAGAAAATTTTGGGTGTACTTTCTCAACTACACGTTAAATGCTCTTGAAATATTTAGGGAGTTCAAAGCTGTGGTTGAGAGGCAAAGTGGGAAGAAGTTTAAGGTTCTTGGGGAAAATACTGTGAACGAATACAAATCTAAGAAGTTTTACAAGTATTGCAAAACTCACGGTATTCACAAGTGGCTTACTTCCTCATATACTACACAGCAAAGCAATGTTGCGGAGAGGAAAGATAGGACCATTATGAAGATGGCTAAAAGCATGTTTAAAGAAAAAAAAATCTTAAATAACTTCTGGTGTGGAGTAGTCTATACAACAATGTACCTACATCTCAATCAAAGCCGTGCTAAGGCCATGAGAAACATTATACCTGAAAAGGCATGGAGTGGTAGAAAAACCGCAATTAAATAATTTTAGAATCTTTAGTTGTTATGTGTGTGAACATGTGCCAAAAGATGGAAGGTATAATCTTGAAAACGAAAGAAAACAATGCATCTTTGTATGTTACATTGAAGAGTCCAAAGCATTAGGCTTTATGTTTTAGAAAAGAAAGAGATAATAGTTAGCAACAATGTCATCGTTGATAAAGATCATAAGCAAGAAAATTCAGATCAGATTGTTGTATCATGGCTTATAGAAGATATAGATGAAAGTATAGAGTTTGCAAAAGAAAATAGAGGCAGACCAAAACATAAAGATAGGACTAGTCCAACATCAAGTGACGAGGAAGAGATTAGTGCTAGTGAACAAGTAGTAGCAAATCATCTCCATATTTCAAGAAAAATTCAAAGTGGTATCTACAAACAATGAGGGCCTACAAGAGCTACTTTAGACTGGTGAAGAAGGTCAGAAGCCAAGAACGCTGCAACAACCAATTTCACATCAAGGAAATGTTACTTTGATGGCCACAATTTTGAATTCACATGAGCATACTTCATTTGAAGAAGCACGTGAAAAGTAATAATGGGAGAGAGCAATGGAGGAGGAATATAGTTCAATAAAAAGAAGTAAGACTTGGGAGCTTATTGAATTAACTAAAGGAAAAAACTCTATAGGTTGCAAATGAGTGTACAGGATAAAGGATAAAGCGGATCATTCTAATGACAAATGTAAGGCAAGGTTAGTTGCTAAAGGTTTTTCTTAGAAAGAAGGTATTGACTGTGAAGAAATATTTGCACTTAAAGCTAACGTGAATTCAATTAGATTGGTGTTAGCATGGTGGCCCATTTAAATGGGATATTTATTATATGGATGTCAAAATTGCTTTCTTGGATATTATTCAAGAAGAGGAAATGAATATGCAACAGCCTGAAGGCTTTGTGAAAAGAGGGAAGTAACTTAGTGTAAAATTTTAAAAGCACATTATAATGTCTCGAGCAAGCTCCTATATTCCCGTATGCAATGATCACTTTAAAACCATTTGCTTTAGAAGCCCATCATATTCAAACTTATATGCTAAACTCAAATGCATGGATGGCATAGCGGTTGTAATCTTACATGTTGATGACCTCATGGATTAACACAAGAATGATCGAGGAGTTAAAAGCAGAGTTGCATGAAGCCTTTGAAATACAGATTCAGGATTGCGTCATTATTGTTCGGGAGTGGAGATATGGCAGAAAAGGGACAGCATCATCGTGTCTTAGACTAATTATACACGGTAAATACTGAAGATGTTTATGATTTAACGTGGTTGATTGTAAATCTATAGAAACTCCTATTGACACAAATATGAAGTATGTACACTCAAAGCCAGCAGATGTAACATTGTATAGGAAAATGATGACGAGTCTCATCCACCTTACCACTATTTTGGTCAAATTTAAGCTTTCTTTCTGGCATTGTATCAAGACTTGGGGCTTTCTCAAAACCTATTTATTGGATGGCAGCAAAAATAATCTTTTTGTTTGAATAGCAAAAAGAATCTTAAAACACGTAAAAGGAACATCTCACTTCGTTGTTAAGTATGTGTACAATGTTAACTATGATTTGATTGGTTATACAAAGACAGTGGGCAGGTCGCTTAGATAAAAGGAAATCTACTACAAGCCATTCATACAAGCATGGGATCAGGGTAATTTCATTGGCAGCAAAAAGCAACCATCCATTAATTGTCCTTCCACTACAAAGCAACAATTGGAGCTTCCTGTGAAGCAAGTCAAGTGACACTTCTCCTTTGTGACAATCAAAGTGTTATGCAACTCACAAAGAATCCTCTGTTTCATGCCAGGATGAACCACACTGAGATTCATAAAATCAGAGAACTAGGGCAGAACATGAAAGTTGGATTGATCTATTGCAAGCGTCAAGATCAGCTAGCAAATATTTTTGTTAAGACATTAAGCAAGAATAATTTGGAAAGTTCAACAAGACGCTTGGTGTAGAAGAAAATAAATTGGAAATCAGGGGGTGTTAGAAAGTAATGCCCATGTTGTATATTGGTTATCCTGTCAGCAGTGCCACATGAGCATTTGAAACATCTCTATGCTGAAGGTAAAATTGAAGAGATTGACTATGTAGATCTAGTGCATGCAATCTTATGAAATAAGACATGCTCACGATTTCTATGAACTGGACATGCTCACGATTTCTATGAACTGCAGTTGGTTAGCATAATGCTTTATAACTGATAGAGTTTTAAAATTATTTTTTTCTATTTTTACAAGATTTTTAGGCACTGGGTTATTTTTAGTGTGTGAGAAAACTTATTTTGATAAGTTGGTTTATGTTAGGCTAGATTTCTAAAACACTGAAGATTTATGTTTTCTCTTCCATCTACAATCTTGTACTATAAATATATATGATATTGTAAAGGAATGAGACAATTCAGTTTGGAAAACCTTCATGGTCTATGTTCTCTCTTTTATCTATTGTTGCTATGAGATTTGAGCCAGTGTTCCATAAGAATGTATCCCTTACTTTTGGGAACATACTTTCTGCACTCTGCAAGTGGGGCAGTGTCATTGGGAACATTTCTTATCATCCCGGTAAATTGGGGATGGCAAGGGATTGTTCCCCAATCATAGGGGAATAATCCCCTCTGAAAATACCATGTTCCCACATCCCAAGAGTATACCGATACCAACAGGTACTGTTGGGCACTCTCCTCCCAAAAATATGCAAATGTTTGCATGCAATAAATGTTTTAAAATTTTATTTTAAAATTGTTTTTTTTAATTCCTAAAAGATGGAAAAGCCCTCCAACCCTAACAATACTCGCACCTAAATCCATTTAAAATCTTTTCCGTATTTCTTCTCTAGGCGAAAATGTAAGTGTGACGAACAAGTAGTTAATTTCCAGTGGGCATAGAGCCCTGGAAATTAAATTTGAGAGGAGTTTGGCGGTAATATGCAGCATTCATTGAAAAACAAAAACGTGTGAAGAACAACACATCAAAAAGATTGCAGACCAGAGTGAGTGAATTTTGTGAACAGTAGAGAGGTGAGTCTGCGCATAAAAGATCCAACAATCATTCTCTTGGTGAAAATGTGGACGAGAATCAGTGTTTTTTCCATTTCTTGGTTGGAAACATTTGAACAGCAGTGATCTAAGGCTTCTGATTTTTTAAATTTGTACAATTCAAAATTGTAAAATTTAAGTTCTTTTAGATTTGTATGGACCTATAAATTCAAAATTGTCAAAATTGTGAGTCTTAGATTTGTGATTGATTCAAATTTCAATGAACACGCATCATAAAAAAAAATTAAAACAACTATAATATTTTTGTACTTTCATAATTTAATATTTATATTTTTATATATTTAATTTAATAATAGGGGTCAGTTCTATGAAATTCCCCAAGATTTGGGGGTGTCTTTCACACATCCCCGATGCGTCCCCATGTTCCTATGTCCCACGTCTTGGAGACGTGGTGGAACACTGGATTTAGCATGGGCAGCATGGAGTTAGAAATTCATTTCTGATTTATGAAAACTGTATGTAAAATGTAGAGTCAGCAAATTACATGGTGGTCGTAGTCATAGTATGCTTAGTGTGAAAGCCAAGTTGCGGATTCAAGACTTGCTGGATGAGTGAGACTTGCTGGATGAGTGAATTATGAACATTTATAGAAGTGATTGAATGTATGTTTGTTCTCATAGAAATCTGAATGTGAAGCCTTAGTTGTAGGGTCTACGAACTTTGATACAAACTCAGCAATCCCTTGAAAAATATATCGATTTGACCCCTACTGTCAAAGAAGACAATGTCATATGAATATGTGTGCCTGTTTTGATACAAAATTGCTCTTACTAGGCCCAGAAATTGCCAAGTAAAACCCTCATAGTTTCCAAGTCGAATCCTGTTCCATTTATTGCTGAATAATTTTGTATACAAGAGAACAGTTGTTCTTTTAGCCATTTAAAACATTAGTAGTTCCAGGGATACTTTTGTTATTCTATTTGTCTACCCCTTGTATCCTTGACATGTCATTTACTTTCATGGAACAAAGATTACAATTCCAGATAACATATAAGATGGAATTTTTCAGAACCTCCACTCCACTGTACCATGCTTAACTGAGAAAGCAAGTGGGTGGAGTATGGACACTTCTTATCTGGTTTAACAATCTCCAAGATGTTCTTTATAGCACTAGCATCTGGATGACGTCTATTTCACCACACAATTGATTTTGCTAGGTTGCAATAATTACGTACAAGGTTTATGGTTTGAAGCTTTCTCCGAGCATCTCCCAATAGTGTTCCTTGCTTGTTTTTGTTGTTGAAAAATGAATCTGCAATTTGTCACAAGTTTCCTTTCCTGCTTCAATAGTTCTTTCCCTTGAGCATCTGGATCTATGCCACTGAATGATTTTTCAAGTGAACAAGTTTTCCAATGTGACTGTTATTACACATCCCCAGGTTAATGTCTGTGGTATTTGAGCAAGTTTTTTTGGTATTTCAATTGAATGTCCAGGTCTTTGCATTCTTTCTTGGTTAAAACTCCTTTTCCATCCTTGTGGAATACGCGCCTCTATCCCTTCATAAATGGTGGCTTCCTGTCCTGGATCTACTTGGTATTGTATTGAGGGAGAGCTTGCTTTTAAAAGATGATAATCACTGAAGTGTTTGACTTCTCCCTTCATAAACAGTGACTCCTTGTGTTGGATCTACTCGGTACTGTATCGAGGGAAAGCTCGCTTTTAGAAGATGGGAATGGCTGAATTATGATTATTTGTTTAAAAATTGCTTCGATAAATAGGCACAAAGGTCAATGTCTGTACGCATAAGACCAACTTCCTTCGGCTTAAGCCTCAGGTTGGAAAAGTATCTATCCCACCAAATTCACCCAAGACTTGCATACAGCCTCATCTGTTTTTGACACATCATTTGGGTGGGGGCAGACCATAGAAAAGATGGAACTACCCCTGTGGGCAGCTTAATACTCTGTCAACCTCACCAGTAAACCAAGGCCCTATTGGCAGCTGAAGTGTGATTTTAACTTCAGTGATCCTCTTTTCTACTTTTAATTGGGAGCTTCTCGAGTTCAATTTCCTTAAAGCTATAGTCTACATTTTTGTCGTTGCTGTGAATAGAAGCAAGCATAGAGGTCTTTTCCATGATTACTATAAACCTTCTATTGAGAAGTCCTTGGTGGTGTTGGAGCCGCCTTTGTTTTTGGGCCTGTCACAATTTTCATTTTTTTTTGATACTTGAAATCTAAAGTTGATTTTCTTTTTCCTGTCGAGATGATAAGACCTCTGAAACTTGGTCATGTAAAAAGCGATGCTTTCCTACCCTTTAAAACAAGTCCACTTTCGTAAGAATGTTTGCTCCTTTTTGTTGTACTTCGGGACCTTGCAAGTCGGATATTATAATCCATAAGTTCGCACGTCCCGAGTCGCGAAACGACGAAGTCGTTTTAAATTTTCACTCAAAACCATAACCAGGGTAAAATCTTTAACTCATGATTAGACGTCGTCGGGGTTTCGCGCCTTGGCGTTCGCCAAGTCCGAAATCTTATTTTTACAGCCCCGAGAGCCGAGAACGCGAAGTCCTTTCTGGATAACCCATGTCGAGGATCAAAGGCAAAAAGCTAACCATGGTAAAAGTTGTTCTCGGCCTTCGCCACTCAGCGTTATCTTTTTCGAAGTTTCCAGCTTCTAAACCCCGACTCCCGAAGTCACGAGGAAATTATCAGATGATTAATTAATTGCTTAATCCAAGATTTTCTTCCCCTTAATTAAGTTTTAATTATCGCCATCTCGCGGTTTCGCGACTCGACATACTAATTTCCCAGAAACTTGTCCTCGAAGTTCCGAGTTGCGATATGGTGAATAAAATGATAATAAAATTAATAATGCCCCAAATCGCGGTTACCGTTAATTAAGCCAAATTCGGTCCTCGCGATCTCGCGAGTTGGAGACTCAAAATGTTAAAAGAAAATCCACGATGTAGCGAGCAACGAAGAAATTGATTAACGTTGGTAAGATTTGATAATTTAAAATAAAGCAAGATATATCCCGCGCCTCGAGGCTTGCACGTTCCCTGAGGTAGCCATTTATCTCCATACTTCGACTGACTGTCAAACCGCCAGAAATTTATGATATTTATGGAGAAGTAGGGTAAATCCACGCATATAAGATCGGATTTTACGCAATAAATTGGTTTCTAATTACGATTTGACAGGCTTATTTCGAAAAGTACCGAATTTTCAAATATATATAAGAGTTTCATTTTATTATAACGAACGCATTTACATAAACACGCAGAGCTCGTCATTTCCGAGTGAACTAATTTCTGCATGTATACACAGTTCTATCGCAGAAGGGCGAAAACGCAAGCTTCGGTTATGGTTCCACGGAAAACAGCAAAGGCGAATGTCGAGGTCGCAGGACAAGGCTCAGACAATGTCTCCGACACTTCACCT
>JZKD02S0274312.1:1335-20510 GCA_000966675.3 Picea glauca
TATATATATATATATATATAATTGTACAATATGCCATATGAGTAAATGACTAGTGATAAATTGCTCATACAATATCTTTTGGTTATTAGCCATTCATCACTTTTACCATTTAGTGATGGATGCTACCATCGGGTAGGTATTGTTGCAGGACGGGTATTGTTACATGATCCATTATTTTAGTTTATCATTTGAGACATATTTTATTTGTGTTTTGGTTTCGTATTCAAGTTATTGCATCCCTTATTTGAAATTTGTATTATTTTGTTAATATTATTTTAGTTTATCATTTGAGACATATTTTATTTGTTTTTTGGTTTCGTATTCAAGTTATTGCATCCCTTATTTGAAATTTGTATTATTTCGTTAATATTATGATTATAGTTATAGTTAATTGGAAATTAAAAAACATATTGTTTTGAAAGATATTGTGGAAGAGTGGAATAAAAAAATATTTATTATATTATTATATTAAATTGAAAAATTTAATAACTTGTTTATTATTTTGGTGTTTGGTTTTCTTTCTGTATTTTGGTGTTTGGTTTTCTCTACTGTATGATTATCTCTTCACTATGCATGTTTTAGCATGTCCTTGTATGGCTATCTCCACACCATGCATCTCCATACATGTCTTTGCATGGCTCCATGCATGTCTTTGCATGCATGTATTTGAATTGTAATTTAATTTTCATAAAGGATTTAGGGTTGTAATTGATGAAGTTAATTGAAATACTCCATATATATAATCATAACGCCTTCCTAATTGTATAGTAAAATATATAACCACAAGATAATATCATGAAAAAGAAAATAAACAATTTTGTTTAGTAACTTTTAAACTTGATTTATCCTATTTAAAACTGATAATTACATCAATCTAAACTTTTAAATAGTTTTGTTTTTAAATATCACTCAAATCTATAAATTCAATAATTTTTTATAAAATTTAGCTTAAATATTTATGAAAAATATTTAAAAAAAAAAATCATTTCAAAAAAATATTATTTTTATTATTTAAAAAAATAATAATAAAATTTTAGCATTAAACCTTATTAATCAAAATAATAAAATTTTACCATTATACCTTATTAATCGGTATCATAACGTTTAAATTCATTTCTAACTTATATTTGCATAAATTAAATATTGTTAATTGCTATATTGAATAAATAAATTCTCCCTGATATGGACACGTGATGATTCGACTAATTGTGAATTGATTTAAAAATATATATAATTATGATATTATATATTTCTGCTCATTTCCAAAGTACTCATTTCCATTTTACTTTGGTAGATGTTTATCATTTGGATATCACACATGAGACTTGAAAAGCAATTTTCTATGGTTTCCACGTTATGAACATCAATACAATAAAAAACTTGTACAGCTCAATCATGCCTAATGATATGACTCTAAGTCTTTGTGTACAAGTTTCTAAGTCTTTGTGTACAAGTTACATGTGTTATATTCCATACCGAAGTTTGTAGCAGTTGCTGAACTATTGGACTTCGCGGCCAAGTATTGCTATAAATCAAAATCTTGAGTAGCTCAACCATCCACACTGGATGGGTCTTTGCGTGCAAGTTACAGCAAAGCTTGACAAAATATTAAAAATTAAAACAATGTTTTATTGGACAAAACTAGGTAAGGTAATGATACTTTTAGTAACCATTCAGACAATCAAATCAAAGATCAATACACAACCAAATCAAGGATCAATACACTGATATTTTAACTTGGTTAAAACTATTGAATAGGGAAATAGTCAAAATTGAAGGTTTTACAAAAGTGACACTATACAAGAAGGAAGGAGAAATTAGAGCCTATCTCCCCTTAATAATAACTTCACTTTTATAAAAAAAATTGTGGAAATGTTTGCAACTTGAACTTTTGTAGGGAAAAAGAGCACTTCAAGATCTTGATCGTAAATGAGCTTTCTGATATAGTGCATTTGTAGCTCAATGTATTTGTTGCACTGATGTTGAACTGTGGATCGTTGGCAAGCTTGATGGCACTTTGATTTTTGCACCAAATGATAGTCGAATGTTGCTACTAGAATCCAAACTCTGAAAGGATCTGTCAAAGCCACAAGGCTTATTGACTTGCATTGATCGTTGCTTGGTGTTTCACTTCTGCTGAAAAAAGAGCAAGAGTTTGTTGTTTCTTACAAGCCCAAGTGATAGGTTCAGAACCATGGTTGAAAACATAACTAGCCCAATCTAAATCATTGAAACCAACCAACAAATGATTCCCCCCTGAATTGTAATGAATCTCAAATTGAATCGTACCTTGGATATTCTGAAGTTTCATTTTTGCTTCTTTCCAATGGCTTTCATTGGGTGTTTGCATATACTGAGCAACAATAAATGAAATATTGGGACGAGTATGAGTTGAATATAAGAGGCTACCAACTAAATGATCATACAAAGTGACATCAACTTCAGGAGTAGTACACGTGGCAGTGATTTTGACTCTAGACTAGAAGGGAGAGGGGGTTGTTTTATAATATTCCATGTGAAAATGACAAAGAAGGCCACATACATACTTAGACTTGGAAAGGGAAAGATCTTCCTTGATTTTCAATACTTGTAGGCCAAGGAAATAATGCAAATAACTTAATTATGTTATTTCAAAGTTCTTCTCGATGTTGTATTTCACATGGATTAATATTTTAGGGCCACTACTAGTGACGATAGAGTCATCAACATAAAGGAAAAGTATTATGGGACAGATTCATACTTTCTTGATATAGACATTAGGATCAAAATAACATCTAGAAAAGATGGTGTTAAGATGAAAGTTATTGATTTTAGCATACCAAGCTTAAGGATCTTGCCTAAGACCATAGAGAGATTTCTTAAGGTGGCAAACAAAACTAGAGTCATTCTGAACAAAGACATAAAGTTGTTCCATGTAAATTTCTTCTTGCAAATTCCTATGCAAAATCTAGATTTAACATCAATGTTATGGACCTTTCATTTATGTGAGACAACAAGGGCTAGAACAAGGAAAATGGAATTCATTTTGGCAATGGGGGAAAATGTTTCATTGTAGTCAATTCCTTCAACTTGAGAGAATCCTTTGGAAACTAGTCGGGTCTTATGTCTTTCAACACTTCCATATCATACCTACTTAATTCTATACACCCATTTAGATCTGACAAGTTTTCTTGCTTTTAGAAGAGATACAAGATCTCAAGTATCATTAGTCATCAAGGAATGATATTCTTCATTCATTGTTGTGTCTCAATCTAGATGGCCAGAAGCTTCTACAAATGTTTTTGGATCACGAGCCTTTGAAACTTGAGCCAAAATAGAGGAGTCTTGTTGGAACTATGAACATGTATGACACTGATATATAGGATCAACGACAAGATCGCTAGACACTTCTCATGTTGAACGAACCCATCTATGAAGTGGTGTGTAGGTTCATGTTCAATGGACTCATCTAGAGGAAGGTGAGTAGGTGGAGGTAGATTTTCATCCTTAATGTTATCTTCTAAAGAAGAAATAAGAATAGGAATAGAAGATGGCACAAACGTCGAAGATGGATCACAAACTAAATATGGAACAAACACCAAATTAGGTTTGCAAACTGAGATATTTTCATCAACCTTTTCATCTCTTCGAATAATTATTTCATTGCAATGAAGTTGAAGAAATCTATATCCTTTGACATATTTAGAATATCCAAAAAAAATGCACTACTTACTTTTATGCTATAATGATTTCCTTTTCTCATCCGGAATGTGAGCCCATGTTTCACTAACAAATACACAAAAGTTGCTTACATCTATATTAATTTTAGTTCATGCTTCTTTCGGTGTTATATTTGTTAAAACTTCTGTGAGAATGTGATTTACTAGATAATTGGCACAATTGATGGATTTTTCCTAATAATGAAGACTTTATCCTTTAGATTGGATCATATAATTTGTCGTTTCCTTTAATGTATGATTATTTCTCTCAACAACACCATTTTTTGTGGTGTATATGGAACAATATGTTGTATTTGAATGCCCTATGCAATGCAATAGGTTGTAAATTTCTTTTTCACATATTTACCATCATTATTTGTTCTTAACCTTTGTAGTTGATGTCCAAATTGTTTTTCTACAAAGTCCTTGTAGGAAAAAAAAACATGTCAAAAACTTCACTCTTAAGTTTAAAGAAGTAAACCCAAATGTTATTTGAGAAGTCATCAATAAAGGTTAAGAAGTACTTGCACCTAGAGAAAGAAAACCACATAAATCACAATGAACAAGATGCAAAAGGGATGAGGTGTGCTAAGAGGCACATTTGTCAAAACAGTATCGATGATGTTTATCAAAACCACAATTGAAACAAATGCAATCTTTTGCAAAGAAACAAAAGGAAAACTAATCATCATGTTTTGATTACATAGTTGCTAGAATGAGCGATATTTTATATGACCAACTGCTCATGCCAAAATTTTCTCAAGGAATCGCTATGACCAACAAAAACTGATGGAAAATATGATGATCCAAAGTTGTCAAATTTGTACAACCTAGTAATATCATCAACAATTCCAATTGTTAAGACATGCATAAGATCTTTTAAATCCTTGATTACAACTTGGTGAGGTGAAAAATATATTGTTTAACCTTCACTTGAATGAATGATCCAATACACTAATAGAAGGTTGCAGGAAAGACTTGGAACACACAATACATTGTTGAAATGACCATTATCTACTTGAATTGTTATAGACACTACAACACTAAGAGATCTATCATCACCAAAAAATATTTGTTTCGTGTTACAATTATTAAGAGAAAAAAATGGCTTTATCCTTGAACATATGATAAGATGCTCCAGAATCAATATGAGGAGACATATAGAAGTACCTCAGGTAAAAATTTCATAATTTTTTTTGCTATACTTTATAAGATAGGCCCTATGGAAGTTAGGGTTTCTAAATGATGTTCCAAGAATCAGTTTCAAATAGGTTAGTTTGGAATTTTCGCCATAAATGATTTTCTAAGACTTTTCATACTGTGAAATTTTCATAAATCTAAGGAGACATACAAAAGTACCTCAGGTAAAAATTTCATACTTTGGTTTTCTATAATTTATGAGATATACCATGTGGAATTTAGGGTTTCTAAATGGTTTTGAAATTGGTTTCAAAAAAATCAACAAGTGGTATTTTCTCTAATAATTGTTTTTTTGGGACTTTTCAAACTGTGAAATTTTTCAGGGATCTGAGGATATATATCGAAGTACCTTAGGAAAAAAATTCAGAATCAGAGTCGCAAAATTGGGTATGTGACATGTTGTACAAGTTCATTTTTGGGAAGAATCCAAAAACAACAAGCTTTGGGAAAGTTACCAAAATTTTCATTTGGAAATTTAAATTTTGGTCAGACTTGGTGAAGGTAGAAGTAGCAAGCAGAATCAATGAAGGTAATGTGAATGTTATCATATTTTGAAGAAGTAATGTGTATTAAAGAATAAATTGTAACTCAAAGGTTGGTGTCACTCAAACAAAGAGATTAGTGTCTCTTGTTAAGTTGGTGCTTAGCGGTGGGGATTGGTGTCTTCAATAGATTGGTGTCTACAAAGATTTGTAAGAGTAGGTTGGTGCCTACCACGGTTTGTGCTAGTGGATATTGGTGTATGTTTCTAAGTTGGTGCTTAGAGGTGGGGATTGGTGTCTACAAATATATGTAAGAGTAGGTTGGTTCCTACCAAGGTTTGTACCATTGGGGGTTGGTGTCCCTAGTAAGTTGGTGCCTAAAAATACTTGTAACAATAGATTGGTGCCTATAAAGAATTATAAAGAGAATTTGTGTGGTTTTCTTCTGAAAGGGTTTCCACATAAATCTTATGTTCCATCTTCTATGGTTAATAGAACTCATATGTGATTATTTTCTTATGGTTGATGAATGTTTGAAGAAGTAAAAATTGTCTTACATTGATTCACCCCCCTCTCAATATAAGTGTTTGATCAACATGATGTTTCCCCAATTGAAGTTTGTGATTTTCTCTTAGGACAATGCTATATGTGGAAATTCCATGTTGTTTATGAGCCCGAGCCTTGTAGTGTCATTGTTACTTTGGGAGGTTAGCTCTACAAGGTACCAGTGGTAGTCTCGACAACTACAGTTTCTTTGATCTCAGCAAAGCAATGTTGAAAGGTAATATCTCATAAGAGGAAATTTTTCATCTTCATGGTTTGATCACAAAGTGAGTAGAAGGTCATAACGATTGTCACCGACTCAACAAGGGGCCTCTATACACAATAGAAATAGGTGGACAATATTGTAGAGGAATACATATATATCTTCATTTCACCTACAGAGGTGCCTTTGCACTACCAAGTCAAGCATTCAATTGACTTGATACATGGTGCTCATTTACCTAATGGCTTAATAAACATAGACTCTCCTCTAGAGAATGAGGAAATAAAACATCAAATTCATGATCTCATCAAAAGGGTCGAAGTTCAACCAAGCTCTTCACCTTGTGGGATCTCAATTTTATTGGTGTAGAAGAAGGATATGACATGGTGACTTTGTATTGCTTATATATCCCTAAACAAAATCATTTTTAAGAATCAATACCCAATCCCCTAAATTGACGATCTTCATGATCAACTTAAGGGTGCCAAGCTCTTTAGTAAGATTGATCTAAATTCAAGCTACCGTCATATGCCAAATGAACAAACGGATGTATGGAAGATTGTATTCAAGTCTAAAGAAGACATTTTTTAGTGTTTTTTCATGCCTTTTAGCTTGATTAATTCTTCGACAACATTCATGAGGATGATGGATGACATCTTGTAGCCATTCACAAAATAGGTTTGGTTGTATATTTGGATGGCATCCTCATCTTCAACAGAACTTCAGAAAAATGTTTACAACACATTTAGTGAGCTAACTCTATGGAAACATAAGTTATATGCCAATATGGAGAAATGTTCATTTGGCATGTAGAGAATTAAATATCTAGGACACATCATGGATGAAAATTGGGTGCATTTGGACCCAACCAAGTTCCAAGTCATTCATAATTGGCCAACCCTAATGACTATAATAGAGCTCAACAACTTCTTAGGCCTTACCAACGTCTACCATAGGTTCATGTTTTGGTTCTCTCATATTGCTTATCCCTTAAACCAAGTGACCAAGGGTAGAGCTAAAGCTAATTTTTCTTGGTCTGAGTCACAACATAAAGCATTCAAGGATTTGAAAGGTTGCCTCTTCTTGGCACCAATCCTCGGTTTTCTAGACCTACAAAAATAATTCAAGGTTTATAAAGATGCCTCCTACTATGCTATCGGTGTAGTCCTCACTCAACATGGACATTTGATGGCCTATAATAGCGAGACACTCTTTGATATTGTTTCCAGGTATCCCACCTATGACAAGGATATGTACTCCATTATGTAGGCATGCCGACAATGGAAGCATTACATTCTAGGAAGGTAGATGATCATCTACATTGATCACAAGCCTCTGCAATTCATGTAGAAACAAGGACAATTATAGAATGACTTCCATCAGAAGTGGTCCACATACTTGAAACCATTCCACTTGAACATTAAGTACAAGAAGGGTAGCACAAACCATATTGTGGATTGCCTCAAATAGCCCCCATTTGTGGCACTAACCACAATTGTTAACTCATGTGGGAACAAGACCTTCAGGTGGCCCCAATCGTATGACAATGACCTTGACTTTTTTGTTACATATCAGACATTGGGCACAAGTTTCGGACTTTCACCTCCAAGACATACTTATGTGAAAATTTAGGCCATCTTTGTGTTCCTTCAAGCAAGCATGCAAAGGTAATTTGGGGGGAAAATTACAGTTGGGTGGTGATGAGTTGCAAAATTGCCATCTTTTGGCATATTTTTTTCCTTATTTTTAATCCCTTTCTGTTTACTCATAACCTTATATTAAACCATTTTTATGTCCATATGTAGAATCTAGGCTCAAAGTATTTTCCATTACATTTATTATTATTTTCATTGAATTATGATCAGCATTAGGGATAATTAGTGTATTATGTATTTACTTTTGAAATAATGGCTCATGTGTGAACAAGTTGTTATAGGAATGGGTCCACAAGCTACAAGGTTGAAGAAAATTCAAATTAATGGTGCAGAGCATTTGTAGATCCATTTGTAGATCCATTTGTAGATATTTGTTTCAAGCAAGCTTTTGTATAAAATATAATTCCATCTCCATTCCAAATGGGGAGGAATCTTAGAGCACAAGTCCAAATTATGATGGCATAGAATAAAATTTGTTGAGATCTTTCTCCGATACTATTTTTCATAGTTTCTTGGTGGTGTGTGATTTGGTTTGAGTCATGTTGTTGTAGTTTTTGTTCAGTGCCCTATTTTGGGAGATAGAGCTCACTCCATTAGAGCAGACCATTGTACATTTTAGTAATATTTTATTTTATGAGTGTGTCCATTTATTTATGCATCTTGATTTCCTTTACAATTAATTCCCTAGTATTAATTTATGCTTTATGCAAGTGTGTTTAATTTCCACAATATCATTTCAATTTGTAGATAAATGATGTAATTTCATTTTCTTAGAACCATATTAGATAAGCTAATGCAAGTTAATAATTTGTAGTGTGCACATACAATGCATGACATATCACAAGTTTATAAACTCTAGATTGACGATTAAATGAAATGGGATTTAAGACTACAAAATGTGGTATATAAATTGATTGTCAACTATAAAGGAACTTTAGTGTGGAGAATATAATAGTATCACTTCATAAGTATTTCTACTAGTCAAAACTCCAACAGGACATCAACAGGTATGTTATGTTAGAAAAACAGGATCATAGAACAATAAAATAAAACAAATGCGGAAATAAAACACAAAATATATAAAATACAATAGAGACACAGATATACATGGTTCACCTAATGTGGACTACATCCATCGAATAAATTGCCAGGTCCTTCCTTTTTATTATCCAACAAATGAAGGGATACAACCTACATCACACCTGATGTAACTTCCTCTTCTTTCTCTCACAGTATCCTCTCTTAGAATACAATATTTGCAATGATGCATAGCCGCAATACAATTCCCTCATAAAAGAGGGTTTCCTTAGAGGGTAAAAAACCCTAGCATAAATTCTATAGTCAGATCTGTGACCTTATAATGAACGGTCCATATTTACTATGAAATTACAATATACATTTACAATGAAATTTTCCTTTGGGGGCTCTCTTGCCCCTAGAACCTCGAACCGGGGGGATGAGCCCCCCGAACCCCATAGGTGGGGAAACCCCCCACTGCAACCCCCTTGTGTGGAGGGGTGTACAGTATTCCGGGGTGTACAATCTTCATGGGGTATAAACATGGCTGAAAACAAATACCTATGAAACATGAAGATAATCAGGCTCTACAACCAACAATCTCCCACTTGGAGACTGATCACAACTCCAATATTGTTGTACCTGTTGGACTATACTCCACGTTGGACCTAGAAAATTTCTCATCTTCACCTTCATGCTTGAAGACCAACTGAAACTGAGAAGGAACTTAGTTTCTCCCTGGTTACTCCCTTTGTTAACATGCCTGCAAGATTCTGGTTAATTTGTATCTTTTCCAACTTCAAATGTCCATCTTTCAAGATGGATCGTATGAAATGGTACCTGAGTTGTATATTATTAGTATTTGAATGAAAGGATGAGTTACTTGCAAGATGAATGGCACTCTCACTGTCATATTACAACCTTCTATCCTCTTTCTTCTTTCCCAATTCTTCCATAAACCTTTGTAACCAAATCATTTCTTTACTAACCTATATAGAAACAACATACTCTGCTTCTGTTGTTGAAAGTGAAACGTCCTTTTGTAGTTTTGAAATCCAAATTATCGTTGTTCCACCTACAGTAAAAAAACATACCTTGTGGTGCTCCTCATGCTATCTTTATCACCTGTCATATCTGAATCAAAATATCCATGTAGAACAATGTCTGAACCTCCAAAAAATAATGCATGAGTAGAAGTACCTCTCAAATAATTGAGAATCCACTTTACTATCTCCCAATGTTATTTACCTACATTGTTCATACACCTTCTCACAACTCATTCTGCATGTGCATTATCTGGTCTTATGCAAACCATCACATACATCAAGCTACCAATTGTTGATTAATAAGGGACCCTGGACATGTATTCTATCTCTTCTTATGTCTTGGAACACATTTCGTTGGTTAAATTTAAATGGTTGGCCAAAGGCATACTAACTGGTTTTGCATTCTACATTCTAAACCTCTCCAACACCTTCTCTATGTACTCACCCTGAGACAATGTCAATTTGTGATTTTTTCTATCTCTCATTATTCTCATACCAAGATTTTTTTTGCAGCACCCAAATCCTTCATCGCAAAAGAATTATCTAATTTATTTTTTAGCACATTTATATCCTGCATATTAGACCCTAGAACAAGCATGTCATCTATACACAATAGCAAGATAATATAGCTTCCATTTTCAAGCCTTTTAAAATAAACACAATGATTAGAATGACATCTACTATAACCTTGTTTTGTCATAAACCTGTCAAACTTCAAATACCACTGCCTTGGATCTTGCTTTAGGCCATACAAGCTCTTCTTCAACTTGCATACCAAATTTTATTTCCCTTTGAATTCATACCCCTGTTGTTGTTGTATATAAATCTCTTCATCCAAATCCCCATGGAGAAACATTGTTTTTACATCTAATTGTTCAAGATGAAAATATTCTACTGCCACAAGACTTAAAATAGTCCTAATTGAATCCATTTTAACAACAAGAGAAAATATTTCATCAAAATATATACCTTTCTTTTGTGCAAACCCCTTTACAACAAGTCTAGACTTGTACCACTTTTTTCCTCCATCTTCTTCCTTCAACTTGTAAACCCATTTATTCTGCAATGCTCTTTTTCCTGCAGGCAACTGAACCAAATCTCAAGTCTAGTTATTTACCAGGGAATCTGTTTCCTCTTTCATGCCTTGCTCCCACTTATTTTTAGTGTCTACCTGCATTGCCTCTTCATAACATTCTGGTTCACCAGAATCAGTCAACAATGAATAATACAATGAAGGAGAGTATCATTTAGGGGGTCTACTTAACCTGGTAGATAATCTAACAACACTTGTAGCATTTTGAGGTACTTGTTTCTCTTGTTGTTGTACATTTTGATTTTCTGGTACTTTTGGAATTTCTTTTTCAGTGATCTCATCAAGCACTGTGTATTCTGGTTTTTCTTTTTCTCGTTTCTTTCCCTGTTACTGATCTTTGTACATGACCTTCTCATTGAATATGACATATCTACTCCTAATGATTTTGTGTTTTTCATAATTCCATAAGTGATAACCAAAATCATTAACATTGTATCCAATAAAGGTACACTTCTTGGATTTTTCCTCAAGCTTTGTTCTATTTTCTTTGTCAATATGGACAAATTCTTCACAACCGAAAGTCTTCAAAAAAGAATAGTTTGTCTTTTTACTTGTCCATGCCTCCTCTGTAATTCCACCATCCAAAGAGGTTGAAGGTCCTATGTTTATTAAATAAACAGCAATATTTACAACATCTTCCCAAAACAATAAGGGAAACTCAACATGCAATCTCATACTCCTTGCACACTCCATGATTGTCTTGTTAATCCTTTTTGACACACCATTTTCTTGTGTTGTTCTTGGGATTGTATTCTCTCTACGAATCCCATGGTATAAAAAATAATCATCAAATGCCTTGTTGTAGTATTCATCTCTATTGTCTGATATGAGACACTTCAACCTTTTTCATGTCTCATTCTCAACCAAAGCTTTCCATTTCTTAAAAGTATAAAAAACATCATATTTTTGTCGAATGCAATAAACCCAAGTTTTTCTAGTTGCATCATCAATAAAAGTGACATAATAATAAGAGCCACCAAGAGATGATACCTGAGTTGGTCCCCATACATATGTATGCACAAGCTCTAACCTTTCACTCTTTTGTTTTTCCAACTCTGAGAAATATGACTCTCTTATGTTTTCCATAAACACAGTGCTCACAGAAATCCAAATCAATTTGTTTAAGATCTGGAAACAAATTTCTTTTGTGAAGTATCTACATCACCTTCTCACTCATGTGTCCAATCATATGATGCCACAATTATATATCCACTCATGTAGAAGATAAAGATATATAAGAGTCAATAGTACCAGTACATAAGTACAATGTACCTACCTTCTCTCCTTTTTCTATAACCAATGATCCTTTGGTGACCTTCCACACCTTATCTGTAAATATGGATATACAACCTTCACTTGCAAAATAACCTATTGAAATTAGATTTTTCCTTAGATCTGGAACATGTCTTACCTCTTTCAACAACCATTGGTTTCCATTATTTTTCTTTATTTGTACCTTTCCTATTCCAAACATTTTGCATGGTGCATCATCACCCAAATGAACCTGTCCAAAATCACCTTAAACATAATCTAGAAAATGTTTCATATGGGGTGTGGCATGAAATAAAGCCCATGAATCTACTACCCAAGACTCAGAAATATTATCTACAGAAAGAATCAAAGCATCTTGTAACACATCACCTGTTACATTTGCTTCCTAATTTTTCTCCAAGTGTCCATCTCTTTGTTTCTTTGGAGCTCTGTAGTCTTTCTTCAAATGTCTTTTCTTCCCACAATTCCAACACTCTATCTTTCTCAGTCTAGATTTGGATCTGCCTTTCCTATAATTCCCGCAGTTCCCTGAGCCCTTTCCTCTATCCTTTTTTCTTCCCTTGTTCTCCATGTTTAACACATTACATGATGTCTCACCTGTGCTTTTCTATCACATTTCCTTGCTAAGGATAACACCAACAACATCATAAAATTTTAGAGTGTTTGAACCAAAGACAAAGTTACTTACAACCATGACCAAGCCATTCTAGCTTTCTATAAATGAGCACAAGATTATAAGAGCCCTGACCTCATCATCAAATTCCACTTTTACAGAGCTTAGTTGATTAGCAATTGTATTAAATTCATTTAAATGATCTGCAATAGACCCGCCTTCTGACATCTTCATATTAAATAATATCTTCATTAGAAATACCTTATTGGACGCCGAGGGTTTTTCATACAGTTTAGCCAATGCGTCCATTATCTCCTTCGTTGTCTTTTCTTTCAAAATATGAAATCCATCAATGCTGTCAGGCTCAACCGTATCGTTTCTAGTGCCTTTCTGTCAAGAACCTCCCATTCTTCGTCTTTCATGGTCGTCGGCTTCTTTGTTATTCCACCCAATGGTAGGAATAGATCCTTCTGATATAAATAATCTTCCATATGCATCTTCCATAACTGGTAGTTTTGGCCATTAAATTTCTCGACCCTAAACTTTCCATCTTCCGCCATTGCTCCCAATCGAACTAGGAACCCTCTTTTCCTATGAGTTACATTTTGCTTTGATACTAGTTGTTAGAAAAACATGATCATAAAGCAACAAAATAAAACAAATTCAGAAATAAAACACAGAATATACACAATACAATAGAGACATAGATATACGCGGTTCACCTAGTGTGGGATACATCCACCGGAAAAATTTCCAGGTCCTTCCTTTTAATTATCCAGCAAATAAAGGGATACAACCTAAAACACATACATTGTAAATTCCTCTTCTTTCTCTCACAATGTCCTCTCTCATAATACAATATTCACAATGATGCATAGCCGCAATACAATTTCCTCATAAAAGAGGGTTTCCTTCTAGGGAAAAAAACCCTAACATAAGTTCTACCATCATATATGCAACCTTATAATGAATGGTCTCGATTTACTATGAAATTACAATATACATTTACAAGGAAATTTTTCCTTCAGGGGATCGCTTGCCCCCAGACCCCCCAACTGGGGGGATGAGCCCCTTGGACCCTACAGAGGGGGCAAGCCCCCCCTGCAACCCCTCTACGTGGAGGGGTGTACATTATTATGGGGTGTACAGTCTTCATGCGGTATAAACACGACTGAAAACAAAGACCTATGAAACAGGAAGATAATCAAGATCCACAACCAACATATTAGATTTTTCATTGGTTGTGCCACTACTGAAATGGCCATTAAGAAGAAAGGGATGTGCACTCCTCTACCTACCCTAGAAAATCCATGGGAGTCAATATCCATGGATTATATGTCAGTTTTTCCCTCCAAGTATGGTAACAATTGTCTCTTTGTGGTTGTATATCGGTTCTCTAAGATGGCCATTTTGGCACTGTGTAATAATAATATCATAGTCAAAGCCACTACTAATCTCTTCTTTAAACATGCTTGGGCTCATTTTGGGCTACCATTGACCATTATTTCAAATAGGGACAATAGGTTCTTCAATACATTTTATTCCATCTTGTGGTGTTTGATGGACACCAAGTTGACCAAATCGATTTTATTCCACCCCCAAACACATGGACAAACATAAGTGGTCAATAGTATGATTTTTCATATCATGCACATGTACAACTCCAAGCATCCATGTACATGGGTTTAGATTATTCCATATGTTCAACATAGATACAACAGACCCCTCCATAGCTCTATTGGTCACAACCCTTTCCAGGTGTGCTTGGGGTTCCAACCATTAGCCCCCATTGATGTAGCTCTACCCATTGCATATTCATAGGAAGAGTACTCCCACGCTCATATTGATGCAGATAGAGAAGCAAAAAATGTTGAATGGATACAACACATCCAACAATAGATTCGTGATATCTTGTAGAAATTCAATTCCAAGTACAAAAAACAACATGACCAACATCGGATCCACACAAGTTTTAGGTTGGTGATAAGATGTGGTTGCATTTGTAGAAATATCACGTCGCATTCCCCGATAGGAAACTGATACCACTTTGATATGGGCCTTCCACCATCACGAAGGGTATGGGTGAGAAATATTTTGAATTGAGTATTCCCCCTTCCTTGGCTTGCACCCAGTATTCAATGTGGAGTTGCTTCAACCATATTTTCCACCCCTATTGGACACATTGGAGGTGGCTAAGAAATTGGCCCCTATAAAACTCAATCGTAGCTACATTGAGTAGGATATATTGGATTGGATAATGGATACCAAGACTATGGGAACCCCCCAGTAGAACATACAACTCCATCATGTTGTTAAAGGAGGAAAACTTCTTCACCAAGGTAAATGGCTCACCAGGAGTCAAATTAAATAAAAGAATACCCATCTAATGGAGGAAATCGACGCAATGGGAGAGATTTCTTCCTAAGGGGGGAGGACCAATATAGGAGGACATTGGTGACCACCAAACTCTTCCACTAACTCAACACAGTTCTCCATCTTGATAGTTTTTTTATCGACAAAATTTCAGGTCCTAAACTTGTGGGGTTGTTTTAAGGAATTAAATTATGTTTTTTGGCCATTCAAGGTCCTAGTGTAGTATTGGCCTCCCTAGGATTTCCAAAAGTTGTACTTATCAGTTATATCTTTCCAATGAGATATTGTGCATCCCAAACAAATATTATATGCAAAAGTTGTGCCCCCAAGAAGTTGACATATCAACTAGCCACCTCAGGGTCTGCAATCCTTTTGGCGTTTCGTCTCCTAGAATTAGGGTTTTGGATATTTAGGGTTTTTACCTCTTAGGGTTTAGTACTATATGTTAAAATTCCATTTTCTACCTCTTTTAATGTCTCCTTGAAAATGAGCACAATCAATAAATCTCTCTTCGTAGATAAGCTACCACCACTCTAGCTAGTTTGTATTGCCTTGCATTTTATATCTTTTCCCTATATCATTCATTAATACATTTTGGGTTTCATTGTATTATTGTGCTCTCTACAATATTTTTTTATGTGTTTCTATTCATATTTCTACCTTTCATTTCATTCTCTCTACAATCCATATCACCACAAGGAAAAATGACCTCATAAAGTTGGCTAAATTTCCCCCACACAACCCAATTCCTAATATATTCATAGAAGACATAATCTTGCAACTTTTTCTAGCCACCCATATATCTTTCCCCATCAGTATGCATAGCCCAAGGAATATGAGCCCCTTCTTTTCCCTGTAGTCCCTCATGCAGTCATTGTTCCCTCCAAGGCTCTAACAAAAACCGAGAAAGGAATGTTAGTGATGATGGCTCCAAGAAATCAAACTAAGTATGGAATCCTAGATTAGAACATTCACATGCTCATGCTCATAGGAAATTTCACATCAGATTTACATAATATGCATTCATATCCTTTTATCTCAGGCATAACAACCTAGTTCATAATATGAACTTTTCTCTCCATCCTCATATCACAACTCAAATCATGAAAAATATGCCAATTGATTCCATAATGATGGTTGAATGTTCCTCGTGGACCCTAAATTAGAGAATAACTATGCATGGACTCATCTTTCCACTTGGCATATTAAGAACTCTACTTAACTACCTTACTAACTACCTTGGCATGCATTCCATGGTGGATTCTTTTTTATAAGTTATTGTAAAAACATTAGTTAAAATAAAATATTATTTTCTAATCTTTGACCTCTATGAGCTCCCTTAAGCCTCGTCACATTTCTTTCTCATGGAACCATAGCTCCCTATGATATCATTCCCTTTGTATCATATCCAACGATGTGTTTTTATTTATATTTTTTATGTACATAATCACAATGCTCGACTCTCGTCCATAATGTTTGGATCTCACCATTAATCACATATATACATTACATTACAAGTATTAGGGACTAAAAATAGGGCATTACATTCCCCTCCCCCTTATTTTATCACTGTCCTTAATGCACATCACCATATAGGTACACACACACACACACACACATTAAAATCTCAAAATATTTTTGGGTATTCCTCCTACATGGCGTCTTCTAGCTCTCATGTTGCATCCTTAGGGTTGTAACAGGTCCATTGGACCTTTAATTTCCCAATGGTTTTGTTTCATATCACTTTGGATTTCCGGTCTAGGATACACACTAGCTCCATCTAAAAATCCCATTCAGGATCCACCTGAATCAAAGTCCAATCAATGACATGGTTAGGATCATGCATATACTTTTTCAATAAATATATATGAAATACATTATGCACTTTCATGTAAGTAGTAAATGAAAGCATGTATGTCGATGCCTTTAAGAAACCAAACTAAGTATGGAATCCTAGCTTACAACATTCACATGCTCATGCTCATAGGAAATTTCACATCAGATTTACATAATATGCATTCATAGCCTTTTATCTTAGGCATAACAACCTAGTTCATAATATGAAATTTTCTCTCCATCCTCACATCACAACTCAAATCATGCAAAAAGATGCCAATCGATTCCATAATGATGGTTGAATGATCCCGTGGACCCTAAATTAGAGAATAACTATGAATGGACTCATCTTGCCACTTGGCATATTAAGAACTCCACCTAACTACCTTACTAACTACCTTGGCATGCATTCCATGGTTGATTCTTTTTATAAGTTAATGTGAAAACATTAGTTAAAATAAAATGTTATTTTCCAGGCTTTGACCTCTATGAGCTCCCTTAAGCCTTGTCACATTTCTTCCTCATGGAATCGTATCTCCCTATGATATCATCCCCTTTGTATCATATCCAATGATGTGTTTTTATTTATATTTTTGATATACATAATCACAATGATCGACTCTCGTCCATAATGTTTGGATGTCACCATTAATCACATATATACATTACATTACAAATATTAGGGATTAAAAATAGGGTGTTACATTCCCCTCCCCATTATTTTTTCACTGTCCTCAATGCACATCACCTTATAGGTGTATACACACACACACATTAAAATCTAAAAATATTTTTGGGTATTCCTCCTCAATGGCATCTTATAGATCTCATATCACATCCTTAGGGTTGTAAAATATCCATTGGACCTTTACTTTCCCAATGGTTTTGTTTCAGATCACTTTGATTTTCAGGTCCAGGATACACACTGGCTCCATCTAAAAATCCCATTCAGGATCCACCTTAATCAAAGTCCAATCAATGACATGGTTAGGATCATGCATATACTTTTTCAATAAATATATATGAAATACATTATGCACTTTCATGTAAGTAATAAATAAAAGCATGTATGCAACTGGTCCTATCTTTTCTGGTATCTCAAATGGTCCAGAAACTCTAGCTGCCAACTTAGCGCAACTCTCTAGTTTCAACAAGCTCTTCTCGGGTTTCACTTTTAAGAACACGTGGAATATCCCACACTGAATTCTTTAGCTGTCTGGATAGCTTTTTTGCTTGTGATAGCTCGACTATAAGTTTGAGGCATTAGAGAAACAACCAAAAAATCAATAATTGACTTTGTGGCTAGACCCTCTAATAACTTCAACCTACAATCAAATTATGATCAAGGCTTAGATAACACATACATAATTTCCTTTTACTTTTTAATAAAATCGTAATAATAAAAGTAAAAGAATAAAAAAAAATTGGACAAATATAAAAACGATCTATTACATTTCTAAAATCATCCTCCAAATATTTAAAAATTACCCCACAAGCTACGATGTATTAATTGATGAATCAACCCATTGAAACTTGATTGAACCATTACTCTTCTTCTTCTTTTTTACCATGCAATAACATGTACCTTTGAAAAAGGATTGATATTTGCTTCCCATAAGACCTATGACGGTGAGATCATGAAATGGATCTATGACTTAGGGTTTTTCTAGGGTTCCATTCTAGTTCTGACAGAATCGACACCCACAAGATTTCTTCCATATCCTCTACAATCCACTCTCTAAACAAGGCATCGACTCCACTCATGACATCACCCATAGAGGGGGTGCAAACCCCATCCTATAGAAATGCAACAACAACTAACTCAGGTGGGAGGAAAATCACTCAACCACCATTCAAACTCCCACCACACCTCAAAACAATGACATCCTTTGATGGATATAGCAAAGGGAAAAATATGGACATCGATCATAAGTCCTCCCATCCAAAAGAAACTCGGATGTGGGAGCCTGGAAAATTTCATCCGCAAGTGCCAACAACCCCATGATATTCAATAAATACGATCCAGATTGGAGAATATACACAATATATGAGGTACCATGCTTTGATTGGAAAATTTCTTGGGCTATGGTCATCCGAGAAAGATATAATAAAATGGAATCAACA